>SJYQ01104744.1:592276-644558 GCA_006410935.1 Redunca redunca
TTTTTTCTGAGTTTGGAATTTTGTATAATACTTGGGAAATCTGTTTCCACTGTTGAGATTGTGTTTTAAAATCTCATGTTTTCTTCTAGGACTTTTGTGGCTTTGCTTTTGGGGTTTTCATTTGGAATTTTTGTTTTTGGTTGTTTGTGACATGTAGAGTATACATGTTAAATACATTTAACCTGTGTTTTTCCAAATGGCAACTTAATTGTCCCAGCATCATTTCCTGAATAATCCCATGTACCTCCCACTGATTCAAAATGGGAATTGAAAAAAAATGTAGATTCTCACATGTATATGTATTCTTGTATATGTATATGTATACATATGTATATGTATATAAATTATGTGGATATATATTTAACATAAATTTTTTTTATATATTTGGGTTTATTTCTGGATTTTTCTATTCTGTATCATTAATCTATTCATGCTTTGGTATCAAATGTTTTGACTATTATACCTTTCAGTATAGAAAGGTATAACTATATACCTTCAGTTAGAAGGCTAGCCCATTCTTATTAATCTCTTAAACAATAAGAATTTGATCAATATTTTTGCTTATTTATTTTTCATAGAAACTTTAGAACCATCTTGTTCCATTAAAAATCCCATTGGTGTTTCACTGGGATAATATTAAAATTTGAAATTAATTTTGAAAGAATCAATATCTTATTGTGTTAAGTCTTCTGGTCCAAGATGAAGTGTGTGCTTTCATTTAAGTATTTTTCTGTGTCCCTCATCAGCATTTTAAACTTTTCTTCATGTAGATTTTGTGTGTGTTTCAAGGGAAGTTTATTTATAGATGTTTCACACTTTTTGATGTTAGTATAACTCTTCTCATTGGTTGTTAGGTATGCTAAAAGTATATTAAGTTTGTTTCCCAGAATTGTTCTGAATTCTGAAATTCATTCTGAATTATCATTTGCTTCTCTTGCATTTTCTGGGAGAAGATACAGTTTTTACTTGCATGGCTGGTGTATTGGGTGTTGATGGGAGACCCCTGTTCTTGGTATTGTCTGATTGAGGAAATACATAAGTGCACTTGTTCATTTAAATCATGGGTTCATTTAACTTTAGAGATGGAAGGGCCCTTGGTGAGAGGTTAAATCCTGCAAATTGATATGGAACCTGGATTTCCAGATTCCTTGTTCAACAGCCTTGGCTCTGGGCTAGGCTGAGAGATCGTGGAATGAAACTTGAGAACCAAACACTGTGAGCAAAGGCTTGGCCTTTGGCAGAGTCTGGCAACTTCTTCCTACTCTGAGCATTGCTTCATTCATCAGTTTAGGAATTAACAAGCTATTGAGACTTGGGCCAATCTGCATACACCCCAAACACCAGCTCTGAGTTACCTCCAAGGAGCAGCACAAATGACAGTTGGTCTCCAGTGAATCATCAGGCTGCATTTGCTGGAATAAATGAAAGCATTGTGAGAGCAGGAAATCAGGACAAACACCTACACTTGCAAACCCAAACAGTTTCCCTCTCTGAGCTCCTGGAGATCACTTATCACCAAATGGAGAGATAGACGCTGCAGAGTTTTTGCAGGCCTCACAGCTTGTAAATAAGAGACTGCATTCTTCATGCTCTCCTCTTGTTGTATCTGGAAGAGCGGAGATCTCTGGCTCCAATCAGCTGGCCAATGACCAGTGACTGGGCTGGCTGGGTGAGAGTGATGACTTTTGTTGAATGAACCTTGTAAACTCACTCTGCTTAGTTCATTGTTGTTGCTGTTTAGCGAGTCAGTTGTGTCCAACTCTTTTGTGACCTCATGGACTGTAGCCCGCCAGGGTCCTCTGTCCACAGGATTTTCCAGGCCAGAATATTGGAGTGGGCTTCCATTTCCTCCTCTAGGGGATCTTCCTGACCCAGGGTCTCTTGCATTGGCAGGCGGGTTCTTCACCACTGAGCTAACCAGGGAAGCCCTGTTTAGTTCATAACACCCTATATTTTGAGAACACAGGCATCTTATTCAGGGAAAATCACACTGGGAGCACCTGCTGTGTATTTCCTATCACTCCTTGGTCCCTGTGGAACACACCGCATGATTACACAATATTTGACAGTTGTATAACTCTTATCCTATTTTTTCTCTCTTACATACTTATTATTCTTTGTACTTTTATAGGACTTAAAAAAAAATTCTACTCTTCCACTTACATTTTGACTTGAATCTACAACAGACATTTCTGACTTTTTAATTCCACTAGCTTCAGTGGTGGAATTTCCAGTTGGGTCCTTCTAGGAGAAATTCCCAAAGGTGTCTCGTCTCCTCCGCAAACAGTTGAGAGAGTCTTTTATTTTGGAACGGATGGTGACAAGCTGTTGGTTGGTGGTTGTATCTAGGATCAGGGCGGTGGAGGGAGCTGTTTCCGGTTCAGCCTGCCTCCCTTGACCTCTTTGAAGCATTTGACACTATGACCCACTCCATTTTTCCTGAAGCTTCTCCTTTTGACTTTCATGATGTTATAGATAAATCAGGGGTGCAATGAAGTGGAAAGACTGTGGACTTTTGAGTCGTGCAAACGTGGGTTAAAACCCTGACTCTGCACACCAGCTCTGTGGCTTGACCAGGTTGCTTAACCTCTCAGACTGCAGTGTCCTTTCTTCAAGGAGAAGAGCAGATTTCCCTTGTGGTCCAGTGGTTAGGACTCTGCCCTTCTACTGCAGGGGACACAGGTTCCATCCCTGGTCAGGGAACTAACATCCTGCGTGCCATGGCTCCACCAAAAAAGAAAAGGAAAAAGCACTATTACCGCCTTACGGCCTTGAAGTCTCACTTAATTTCAGCTTTGTGAAGGGAGGAGCAGAGTTTGCAGCTCTGACCATGGGGCTAGCTAGCACGGCGCCTTCTTGAGATAGTTACTACTCTGGTTGCTCTCTAATTTCTGTGTGCAGCTAAGAACATCATTCATTCACTCTCCATCGTTTAATCAGGATTCTCCAGAGAAACAAAACCATATGTACGTGTTTATATACATGTACACATAAACGTTTCTGTGTGTGGATATCCATCTATCCATCTACTTACCTATAGATATTTATTTTAAGGAATTAATTCACTGGATTATTGTGGGGGCTGGCGAGTCTGAAATCCACATGGCAGGCCAGCGAGCTGGTTCCTTAGGTTATGAGTAACCTGCAGGGCAGCAGGTTAAAAACTTAGGCAAGATTTCTACGTTGCATTCTTTTTTTTTTTCCTGTTGAAGTATAGTCAGTTTACAATGCTGTGTTATTTTCAGGTGTACAGAAAGGTGATTCAGTTATTTATATATATATATATATATATATATATATTCTTTTTAGATTCTTTTCCATTATAGGTTATTTCAAGAAATTGAATACAGTTCCCTGTGCTATACAGTAGGTCCTGTTGTTTATCTATTTTATATATAGTAGTGTGTATCTGTTAATCCCAAACTCCTTATCCTGCCCTCCTCCTTTCCCCTTTGGTAACCAAATATTTGTTCTGTATGTTTCTGAGTCTGTTCCTGTTTTGTAAATAAGTTCATTTTTATCTTTTTTTTTTTTTAGATTCCTTATATCAGTAATATCATGTGATACTTGTTTTGACTTACTTCGTATAATCTCTAGGCCCATCGATGCTGCTGCAAGTGGCATTATTTCATTCATTTTTATNATACATGTTTTGACTTACTTCGTATAATCTCTAGGCCCATCGATGCTGCTGCAAGTGGCATTATTTCATTCATTTTTATGGCTGAGTAATATTTCACTGTATATGTGTACCACATCTTCTTTATGCATTCCTCTGTTGATGGGCGCTTGGGTTGCTTTCACATCTTGGCTATTAAATTAGTGCTGCTGTGAGCATGAGGGTATGTATATCTTTTCGAATTAGAGCTTTTGTCTTTTCTAGATATACACCTAGGAGTAGGGTTGCTGTATCATAAGGGTAACTCTGTTTTTAGTTTTTTTTTAAAAGGTTAATGAAAAAAAGATGTAATTTTTTCTTTATCTACATTGAAAGTGAAGTTGCTCAGTCGTGTCCGACCCTTTGCAACCCCGTGGACTGTAGCCCGCCAGGCTCCTCTGCCCATGGGATTCTCCAGGCAAGAGTACTGGAGTGGGGTGCCATTTCCTTCTCCATGTTTTTAGTTTTTTAAGGAACTCCCATACTGTTCTCCATAGTGGCTGCACCAATTTACATTTCCACCAACAGTGTAGGAGGGTTCCCCTTTCTCCACACCCCCTCCATCATTTGTTATTTGTACACATTTTGATCCTGGCCATTCTGACTGGCGTGAGGCAGTCCCTCATTGCAGTTTTGATTTGCATTTTTCTAATAAGCAGCAATGTTGAGCATCCCTTCACGTGCCTGTTGGCCATCTGTATGTCTTTGGAGAAATGTCTGTTTAGGTCTTCTGCGTCTATGTTGCATCCTTGGGGGGATTTTTCTTTTCCCTTGCGAAACAGTCTTTGTGCTTAAGGACTTCCACTGATTGGATGAGACTCAGCTACATTATAGAGGGCAATCTGCTTTATTTATCAGTCCAGAGACTGATATTTGACCAAAGAATTGGGTGCCATAGCCTAGCCAATTTGACACCTAATGTTTACCATCATATTCCACAGGCGTGGCCATTGAACCTTAGCAACCCGGCTTTAGTCTAGTGTTGGTGGGGTTAATTGAAGTGGATGTTGTCATGACACAGCTTGGAGGGGCCCTTAGGATCTTTAGAACTCAGGCAGGATCAGTTTTCTGTGCTGGGTATTTCCTTGGGGACTCTCTCAGGATTCTTACCGAGGGGGAGTTTTGTGGAAGGGGCTGTTGTCTGAAAGTGCAGGATGCCCCATGCCCATCCCCTCACCTCTGGGCTCGGCTCCCACAGTCAGTCTGTGTGACCCTGGGCAAGTCACTGGGCTCCTGTGGGCCTCCACTTGCCTACCGAGGGTGACATGTAGATTCGATGCTGGAAGTTCCTTCCTCACTTTTCAGCACCGCATTTCTCTGCTCCTCTTTTGGTACAAGATTTGTAGAGACTTGTTAGGAATTTACAGGTTGTGATTGCTTTCTTTGAAAATGGCTCCAGATTTTCAAATAGCATTAAGAATTGACATCATATGTATTTATTGATCAGAACACTGAAGCCTTTTTATCATTGTAATGTGATGATGTCATACGTTCAGTAAGTATCATAGGTATTTTTTGGATTAAAAAATGTTTTTAAAAGTATGTCTCATTTAAAAGACATGCTCATCGTAGAAGCCCCAGGGTAATGATAGGTAGACATACACTCTGCCTTCATTTTCTTGGAGTTTAGCGATCTGTAAAATATGTTGGAAAGAAGCAAGACTTTGGAATAAGACGGATTTGGACTTAAACCAAGGCTTTTCCACCTTCCAGCTGTGTGAACTTGGTCATAATATTTAACCTCTGTGAGCCTCAGTGTACTCATCTGTAAAATGGGAGTAATGAGATGTCATGACAGGGTTGTCATGAAATTAAATAAAATGGCCTGCATGAACTGCCAAGCATAAAGCTTGACACAGAGTAAATGTGAAATAATGAGTTCCTTTCTCCTTCTTTGGGTGTTTTCTGATGTTCTAGGACCCTGAATTGCCACTAGGAGATCTGAGGCCAGATGCTCAGTTTGTGACATGCCAAAGTCTGCCTTAAAAAAAAAACAACCCGCATCAGGATGTGGTCACCTTCTGAGCTTGTCAAATGTGAAAAAGGAGGGTTAAGCTGTGTTGCTTTACTTTTATAACAGATAGTCTGTCTTCTAGGAATTGGCTGTTCTTCCATTCTAGGAAGAAGTGATGAATCATTACAAGAAACACTGTTTTCTTTCTCAAGTACCTTATCAATGTGAGTAATTAAAAATAGAACCTTCAGTTGGGAGCAATTTGGGGAGGCATCAGAGTGGAGATTGCCATCCCATGGTCGGAGTCAACATCTTTGAATTAGTTCATCCTGGCTTTTAATTCCTGTCACTCTCTCCCCAAGGCCTCAGAAGGCTTGTAGACCGAAAAAAAATTACTTAAAATGTAACTTTTATCAAAAGACTACAATAGGTGAAAGAAATAATGGTAAATAATGTTCTAACTAAGTGACTAACTAAAAACAGGACTCGTGGATACTGGAGAGAAGCTTTGACTTGCCTGGAAATACTATGGTGCTAGGATGCTGAGCCAGCTTGCCCTCCCCTTGGGCAGGCTGAGCACAATCCTGACCACTCTAACAGCTTCATTTGTGCTCCTCTCTCCAACTGGCTTCATTCGAGCCCTAAATTACCGTCAGTTACCGTTAACCTGTTTCTTTCAACTGTTCTGCTCTTCAAAGAAGATAGATTCTCAGTTATCCTTTCCTTTGATTATGGCCGCAAGGTCACATCACTACATTCTAAATGTGATTGTAATGGGGATTTCCCTGGCAGTCGAGTGGTTAAGACTCTGAGCTTCTGGTTCAAATCCTGGTTGGGGAAGTAAGATCCTCCAAGCCATGAGGCCCAAAAAAAAAAAAAAAAAAAAATCCCCAAAAGTCATATGATTGTAATGGTCAGTCCCAGACAGCTGCAGTAGCAGTTTGGTGTTACTTGTGCCCTTAGCTCTACATTTTCTTTGGGTTGGTTACTAACCAGCCACCAGTCTCAAGTCTACTTGTGTGTGAAGATGTTTCTTACAAGGGTGGTTGCAACCAAGGGCCAAGTTTTCAGGGGTCTTGCTCTTCTTTTCCAAGGAAGATCTTGCCTTCCTCCTTCACTAGTCTCTGAATCTTTCCCTGCAGTGAGGTGGCTGACGTTTATATGGTAAGAGGAAGAGAGTGAGAAAAGAGAGAAAAAAAAGGGCTAAACAGACCTTGGTTGGGTGTTTCTGTGGAGCCCACGCCCCATGGCTGGGCTACAAGAGGCGGTAGTTTGTCATCTGGCCTACAGCTTCTGTCTCTCACCTGGGGCTGAGACCGAGGTAGGCGGGACCCCAGAAGGGAGTCCTCCCTTCTGCTCATCTGCTCTGTGTCTCCCTTCGGGCGTGGAGGGCAGGGGTTCCAGTGGTCCAGCCTCAGTCCCTGAGCACACAAAAGCTGGGACTGGCCCAAGTCCTGTTCACAAATTCTTGGAGGTTTGCTGCTCACATTCCAGTAGGGTTAGGAAACAGGAAGCCAAATAAAGAAAAGAAGTACAGAGAGAGAGACCTAAAGACACAGAAAAGATATGCTTTCACATCTGGTCTAGAAATTGGCACTCTGTTAACTTCGAGTGGTGTGGGCAATGGAAATAGAGCAGACACATTTTATGTTTTTTTTTTTTTAATTGATGGATAATTGCTTTACACTATTGTGTTAGTTTCTGCCATCCATCAACATGAATCAGCCATAGGCATATATATGACCCCTCTCTCTTGACCCTCCCTCCCACCTGCCACCCATTCCATGAGAAGAATTTTAGATGAAATGTTTTATTTTCATGAAATATACAATCAAAGGAGCATGTGTTTGTGTAAAATCAGTTTTAATAATAATATAATAAGCCCAGCTTAAGAAATAGAGCATTATCAGTATTTTGTGGGGGCAGAGGGGCAGTTTTCAGTTACCTGTGGTTATTTAACCCACAGCCAGATGTTGGGGCTCCATCAGACATTTACATTTAAATATGTCAAATTATCACCTATTTTAACATTGTCCAGATAAGAGTTGGTTTTAGTGGTTTGAAATCTTGAAATCCCTACTCCCCAAAATTTATTCATTATCTGACCCCTACCACTATTAAAGATTCCCCCCAACTTTTGTCTGCAAAAATATGGGTTGATAATCCATATCAAGAGCCCTATTTCTAGGAATAACATCCACTTAACTACCTGATTCTTCCTAAATTCGGTGATGTTAGAGCCAGGAAGCCTTATAGACCTGAGGAAGCAGCAGTACCTCTCTTGGCAGCACACATAAGGGACATATTTTGGGGTCTTTCAAGGAAGGGGGATGGAAGGGTAGGTTGCAAATATGACTTTCCTCTCCTTAATACACAGACATTGGGTCTTGCCACCAAGAATTCTCTTCTTCCTTGTCTGGCCTTTTCCAGAGGGGTATTGTAAATGGTTTCAAATGTTCTGTATGAGTGACCTTGTGTGCATGTGTGCTAATTGCTTCAGTAGTGTCCGACTCTTTGCAACTCTATGAACTGTAGCCCGCCAGGCTCCTCTGTCCATGGGATTCTCCAGGCAAGAATACTGGAGTGGGTTGCCATGCCCTCCTCCAGGGGATTTTCCTGACCTAAGGATGGAACCCGTGTCTCTAATGTCTCTTGCATTGGCAGGTGGGTTCTTTACCACTAGAGCCATCTGGAAAGCCCCATGGGTGATGTGGGGAACTATTAATACAAGTTGGGTGCTTGGATGGAGGAGGTAGGCTTGGTCATCTTCAGACAGGTGGCAGAGAGGGCATTCTTTTTATTTAATTTTTTTCACCTGTGCTGAGTCTTCGTTGCTGAGTGGGGTTCTCCTATGCAGCAAGCAGGGGCTGCTCTCCAGCCGTGGTGCGTGGGCTTAGTAGTTGTGGCGCATGGGTGTAGTTGCTCCATGTCATGTGGAATCTTCCCAGACCAGGGATCGGACCCATGTCTTCTGCATTGCCAGGCAAATTCTTTACCACTGAATCCCTCGAGAGGTCTTTCTGAACAGCACTGATGTCTCCCTGCTGCTCGAGGTCAAGAAGCATGTTCCATTGCTCATCACTCAAAAGCAGTGATGATGTTTCCATCCATACACATCCTTGTATGAGTGTTCCTGCCAATCTCTCATTTCCTGGGTGTCACCAGACATGGTTTCTAAAATTTTTAGGTGCTTCCCACCCCATTCCTATACCCTCAGCTGCTGGGCTGAATCTGGACTGACTTCTAGCTCTCCTATCTTTTGCTGCTTTCTCCACAGGGCTTTGAGAATCATCTGGATCTGAGACCTAGATGGACCTAAATCTGTGTTTCTTGATCTTATTTCAGAGTGACTGCTCCTTCTCCCCATCTACTTCCTAGATCCCAAAGACCTTACACCACCAGATGGAGCTTTCTGGTCCTGGACTCAGATGAACTTCTAGCCTTGGGGCTTTTCTGCAAGGGGGTGAGGGTGGGGACTGTTTTGGATATGGCATATCATGGATGGGCAGGGTTCAGGCAAAAGGAGAAGAAGCCCTATCTTTGTTATTCCTCTCATAAAAATGCATGCCACTGTGCAGAAGGCTAGTCCTGAGAGTCTCAGGGTCTGAGTGTGGGGTCTTGTCTTGAGTTTACTGCAGCTTACAGAGAACCCCAGAGCCATTAGTGATGACAAGAGGATAAAGTCATAAGTGGGTCACTCACTCACATGTTAATAAACATCAAGCATTCCCTGACTCGATAGTTGAAGATGGAAAGTATCCCAGAAAGGATGAGAGAGGGGCTTTCTAGTTGTGGAGAGTGGTGTCCTTGCTTGCTTACTGGTTTGTGAATTTTCTGTCCGCTCTTACTGGTTTCCTTCCTTGAAAAGAGAATCTCTCGCGGAATGCAGACTGCCAAGAGCGAAGCCCCTGTCAGCTTCGGGCGGTGGTGATGAGGAGCTTCAGGGGTTGTTACTGAGGTGCCAGCCGGGTGTGGACCCGGGTGTGGACAGTCCTCGGGGACTGTGCATGTGTGGGGCCCCTCTGGACTTTCCACTCAATTTTGCAGTGAGCCCAGAACTGCTCTGAAGATGTGTATTAACAACAGCAGCAATTGAATGTGTGAGCTGTGGGCTTTGCCAAAGATGGGGCTGCCAGGAAGATAAAGCCTGTTAAATTCTTTTTTTATCCATTTGGATAAAAGGTGCTTTTGAAAGAGAAGGTTTTGTCAAGTGCCATGATCTCATTATCTGGCAGCACCCGCGGGAAAGAATCCAAGGGAAACCCGGGGCGTCGACATGTGGGTGACTCAGGGCCCGCTCCGCTGACGGTGAGCAGCCGGGGCTGCGAGTCCGTGGGAGGGGGCCGTGTGGAGGGTAATGAGGCCTGGAGGCTCCAGCCAGGGGCTTCTGCCTGCCCAGGAGTGCCGGCCGCTGGCCTTGGCTTCTCTCTTCTGCATTTCCTCTGTGTTCTTCAGCGGATGGTTGTAATCTGCGGTGGTTCTTTCAAGGGCTTGGCTAACATGGAATAGCCTGGACCTTAGTTTAGTGACATCCCAGCCCAGTTCCCACACTGGGCCTTCACTGTCAATTCCTGGAGGCGGTTAACATGCCTGAAACACGCCCTTTGATGAGTTTTGCTCATCTTTTTGGTTTACTTAATAATATTGCTAACATATGGAAAAAGGTTTTTAAAACTTTTTATTCCCATATTTCATTTGATTCTCACAGCAGTGTCTGATGAACAGGGAAAGTGAATGATAGCGGAGTGGCCGGTCCTTGTCTCGCAGATGATGAAGAAACAGATGTTCTGTCAGAGAAATGACTTGCCTCAGCTGCATGCCAGTGGGCAACATGGATGATATAGGCAATGTGGACCACAGTTCCCAGGACTCTTCCTGGGCATCCCAAGGTTTCTGGTCTTCTAAGCCCTGGGGTCCCACTGATGCAGCTTAAAAGCTGTGTATTAGTCGCTGCGTGTTAGTCACCTAGTCATGTCTGACTCTGCAATTTCATGGACTGTAGCCCTCCAGGCTCCTCTGTCCATGGGATTCTCCAGGCAAGAATACTGGAGTGGGTAGCCATTCACTTCTCCAGGAAATCTTCTTAACCCAGGGATCAAACCCAGGTCTCCTGTATTGCAGATTCTTTACCATCTGAGCAACCAGGGAAGCCCAAATACTAACTAGGTCAGCAAAATAGGTGATGCTTTACTTATTAGCCACTGAAGAAGACAATTTACCCTGTATGTGTTTGCATTTGCAGGAATTTTCCAAAGATAGACTTTCACAAGAGATTTAGGATCAGGATGAAAAACAAGATAACAATGAAAAATTCTTTAAAAAGACTTTTTTTTTCCCCCAGTTTGGCTGTGCTATTGTTGTTGAGTCCTTGAATAAGCCCTTCTTATTTTTATTCATGGAGCTAAGTTTTAAGAAACAGATTACCAGGGAAAACAAGGCTGAGTGAAATGTTTAGGTAGGGCTCAGGTCTCATCTCAACCAGGAAGACACTGGGTGGAACCACAAGGCCCTCAGGGAGGCCATGTTATCAGGATTTGAGGCAAATGGTCCAGGTGGCTGTTTAGCATCTTCGAGTTTACAGCTTCCATTCCAAGCGAGTAACTCAGTTGGGCCCCCCAGTGACCTGTGTTCCACACCTGGAGCAGTTTCCCCGGAGGTGGCTTATTCATTAGCAAATGTGAGAAATTACTAATTAGCACCCCTCTACTGAATTAAAGCAGTGGAGGTTGTAGGTGGGTGTTTAAAAAGGAGACCAGCTCCTCCTCCCATTCTCTTCCCTTCTGAGCAACTTGGATTAACACTAAAAGGAAGTCTCCATTCATGAAACCGCTATAACATTCAAGGCTTTTAAAAATGAAAAAATGGATGTAAAAAGAAGGCTAAAAACATTTGAAAAAAAAAAAAAAACTCACAACACTACCATCCTAATATGGCTGTAGTATTTATTTTTGTCCACACATGTTGGAAGAGGGTGTTTGCTATGACCAGTGCATTCTCTTGGCAAAACTGTTAGCCTTTGCTCTGCTTCATTTTGTACTCTAAGACCAAATTTGCCTGTTACTCCAGGTATCTCTTGACTTCCTACTTTTGCATTCCAGTCTCCTATGATGAAAAGGACATCTGTTTTTGGCGTTAGTTCTAGAAGATCTTGTACATCTTCATAGAGCTGTTCAGCTTCATCTTCTTTGACATTAGCGCTGGGACATAGACTTGGATTACTGTGATATTGAATGGTTTGTCTTGGAAATGAACAGAGATCATTCTGTTGTTTTTTGAGATTGCACCCAAGTACTGCATTTCAGACTCTTTCATTGACTATGATGGCTGCTCCATTTTTTCTAAGGGATTCTTGCCCACAGTAGTAGATATCATGGTCATTTGAATTAAATTCGCCCATTCCAGTCCATTTTAGTTCACTGATTCCTAAAATGTAGATGTTCACTCTTGCCATCTCCTGGTTGACCACTTCCAACTTACCTTGGTTCATGGACCTGACATTCCAGGTTTGCCTGGCGTGGTGCAAACCATGGGGTCACGAAGAGTTGGACATGACTGAGCGACTGACCTGAACTGAACCACACGTGTCCTTTGGCAGTGTGGCAAATTCATTAGAACATAACCATTTAGTATTGTGGTTTTTCCCCCTAATATCATATCATACGTATACATTGTCTTCACCATGATAATTTTCAGTGTCTACACCATCTTTGTCGGGTTGATACTTTCAATCTACTGACCAATTCCTTTGATGAACATTTTGATTGTTTCTAGATTTTTTGTTATTGAGGCGGCCAGCTACATTTTGGTGTGTTAGATACTTTTTCTCCTTTGAAATGGTTTTCTTAAGGAAATACCAGCAGGCACACCTGGAGACAATGTAGCTGCGGGGATGATGTCACTCTTCTGCTTCTGTCCCCACTGGAGGGAGATGCTGAGGGGTTTCAAACCGTCTCACGAGGCTACTCTTTGAAGTGCTTTTTTGATTGCCTTAAAATAATCTGTCCTTGGGGCTTCTCTGGTGGTCCAGTGGTTAAGATTTCACCTTCCAATTCAGGGGGTGTGGGTTTGACCCTTGGTCAGAGAGCTGAAATCCCACATTCCTCAGGTCCTCCCCCCTCCCCCCCAAAAAAAATCCAAAATGTGAAACAGAAGCAATACTATAACAAATTCAATCGAGATTTTAAAAATCGTTCAAGTCAAAAAATCTTTTTAAAAAAAAGGAAGAAAAAAACAAAATACCATCCTCAGTTCTTACTTATGCTTCTGCCTTCATTCGCATCTCCTGCCCACCTCCACCCCACTACTTACCTCTCTCACTGTCAGTCCTCAGCCCAGATCAGCCCCTTGGACCCCTCATAAATATCCGTCTCCCCATCCCTGGAAGGGTCTTGTCTGACCCATCTTTTCACTCTTGGCTCTTTGCTGAAGATCTGCTCTCAGAGGGATGGAAAAGGCAGGGGAACAACACACATATGAATCATATCAGTCTCTGCATCTGATGTCTTATCTCAGCATTATTTCTTGTCCCACTTACATCAGAAGCCCTCAAGGCAAGAGCCCTGCCCCTACATGCGCCATGGAGAACAGAGAGCCCCGTTGGCACTGGGTGAATGTGGAATGTTGTCGTTGTAAGGTGTTGATGGGAAGATGTCAATAGATGTTCGGGGAGGCAGAACCTGTGCTAGAAATGAGTGAGTGGGGCTTCCTGGGAGGACCATGAAGCGAAGAGTCTTCACAAGAAGAGGGTGTCTTCTGTGTTTTCAGAAAAGTGTCTGGGACTTCTGCTACTGGGGGATACTGGCATTGGAGGAGGTGCTAGGTTGGGGTGCTGGCCACTGGAGTATGCTCCATGGAGCACTTGAGTCCTGTCAGGTTGAGTTCAGGGCTATAGACAAGGGAATGACACACAAACCTTTGGGATAATCATTCAGTGATACTGAGCAGTGGGACTGGAGCTCCTTTGACAGGTGCTATATTTTAATACTTTAAGTTTCCAAAAGGAAGTTGAACTTGAGAGAGGATTTGTCAAGGATAAAAATTCCTTGTTGAGTCAAACCAGTGGGACCATCCATTCTTTGCTGACATCCATTCTCCATAAGCCCTTTTGACATTATCCTAAAATGCTAGTGATATATACTTAACCTTCCTAGATAATTTTAGCCAAGGCCCTTCATGAGTTAAACAGAAATTACAAGTTGGAGAGAAATCAAAATCCTATCTAGTCAGGGCCTTTCACTTCAGGATTCAAAATAGCTTAGAGGAGTAGGATGCCTCTACAAATGGGTTCTTTCTAATGCAAAATCTGTTCTTGTACTTGAAATGTGTTGACTGTTTGAATTTGTTGTTATTTTTGTAAAAGTTGCATGGGTAAGACACCTATAATTCTATGTACATATCATTCTGTAGTCAACAAGTGTTTTAATATACATTTTCTCTTTATTCTTAAACAACTTGTGAAGTAGAAGTAAGTCTGCTTCCATTTACAGAAGTAGACAGTGAGGCAGAAGAGAGGGATTCAGGTGGTCCACTCCCTGGTCCACTCCCCACTTAAAATAATGCATTTTGTACAACAGTGTGAATGTATCAACACTTAATGTCATGGATCCATACACTCAAAATTGGTTGAGATGGTAAGTTTTAATGTTACGTATATTTTACCTCAATTTTTTAAATGAAAAAAATTGTACTTACCACCAGTGGAAGAGCAAACTTGGCATTGATAGTACATGTAAAGGCAAGTTAGCCTTTATAATAGTTGTAATAGTTAACATTTATTGAGCCCTAACTAGGGGATTCCCAGGTGGTGGAATGGAAGAGAACCTACCTGCCAATGAAGAAGATGCAAGAGATGTGGGTTCAATTCCTGGGTGGAGAAGATCCCCTCAAGGAGGAAATGGCAACCCACTCCAGAATTCTTGTCTAGAAAATCCCATGGACAGAGGAGCCTGGTGGGCTGAAGTCCATGGGGTCAGAAGAGTCAGATGCAACTGAGCACGCATGCATGCAACTAAGGGATTCATTTAAACATAACCTGATGACCATATGTGGTACAGACTAATATTATTGCCACTTCATAAATGAGGAAACAGAGGCACAGAGAGGTGAAGTCACTTGCCCAAAGTCCCACAGTAGTGATACTAAATGTAGTAAGAGACCCTAAAGACAAGAAAGGAATTTGTGTGCCTGAATTTATGGGCACAGCACATCGCAGATGTCAGCAGGGTCTTGCACAGAGATTCAGGTGATGATTGTCTGGTGGTTCTCTGAGCAACTGTCTTTCTTCATTTCACTGGCTCCTTTTGCTTAATCTTTTTGAACTTTATGAACCTGAGAAGTGAAGGCCTGGGTTCAGATTCATTTTGTGGATATTATTTGTTGCAATGTTAGCAACTCAATAGCAGAGAGAACTGTTTGGAAGACCTATGGCCCTCCTTCATGAGAGGTTCATGACTCTGGTCTTCCAGGGAATGTAGATAAAGACTGGTGCAGAACTCGGTGACTTTACTACATTCCTTGAGATGGAAGAGGTCAGAAATTTAGAGGGTGGCTTCCTTGGTGTCTCAGGCAGTGAAGAATCTGCTTTCCAATTCTGGGGATGCAGGTTCGATACCTGGTCAGGGAACTAAGATCCCACATGCCTCGAGGCCACTAAGTTGCAACTAGAGAAAGCCCTTGTGTGGGAGCAAAGACCCATCATAGCAAAAAAAAAAAAAGGAGGTCAAGTTCTGAAAATCATAAGGTTGTGGGGGCAAATGGACCTTAATGAAAATAGGAAGTCTATGCCCCCTAGCTTTCAGATTTTTTATTCAAGTTGCTAGTGGCACAATAACCCCATAGCTAGTGAGCATGAGAACAGCTGGAAAAGGGACTGATCTAAAGCTTGGCACATGTGTCTGCAAATCCAGTGTCAGAAAGGTGGTTTGAAATTCATTTACTCTTCCACGTATCCCTTCAACTAATGTGTACTGAGCATGTGCTAGAAATTGTAGTGGTACCTGGAATTCTGCTTGAAAGGATCTCATCTCCCCCAGAGAGGGTTTATTGGGAGAAGTTTCTAAAATGTAGCTTTGGGGAACACATGCCTTTTATTCCTAGTGTTCAATTAGGTATTTAACTCTTCTGGGCCTGTTTAGTGTGCAGGTGTCAAACAGACACAAGCTTTTCTATACCTGTGAGAGATCCTCAGTTGGCAGACTATTAAACATCAAAGGCCATCAGCTGCCTCCAGGGTGGATGCTCCAGCAGTTTCTAGGAGCTCAGAGAGTGAACTATTGGCAGACTCAAGGGTCCAGGTGCACACACCTAGAGGCAGCCACCTCGGGGCTAGAGATTTTCACTTTTTTCCAGCTTTATGGAGATATCATTGGAGTACGACATCGTGCAAGTTTAAGGTGTACCATGTGCTGATTTTATGTGTGTGTCTGCCACTTGATGATTGCCAAAGTAAGGTCTGTTAATGCACCCATCACCTCACGTAGTTACAATATTTTTGCTCTGTTGAGAACTTTTAAAATTGACTCTTGGCAACTTCAAGTATAGAACACAGTACTGTTAACTCTAGTCATGGTGCTGTACATTATATACCCAGGATCTATTCATCTTTTTTTTGTAGTTGCTAAATATTTGTTTATTTATTTAGCTGTGTGGGGTCTTAGTTGTGGCACATGGGATCTTTCACTGTGGCGTAGGGACTTTGTAGTTGTGGTGTACGGGCTTAGTTACTCTGCAGCATGTGGGATCTCTAACCAGAGATTAAACCTGTGTCCCCTGCATTGGAAGGTGGATTCTTAACCACTGGGCCATCATGGAAGTTTCACTTATTCATCTTATAACTAGAAGTATGTAACGTTTACCCATTTCCTTCACACCCATCTCCTGCCCCGGCAGTCAATGACACTATAAATGTGGTTTTTTAAATTTATTTTTATTAATTTTTTTTCAGTTTTATTGAGGAAGAATTGACAAATAACATTGTAAGATATCTAAAATCATCATCAGCATGATTTTTATAGGACATTGGACTCTCAGACCTCATTCATTTTTTTTTTAGCTTCTTTATCAATCTCTCCCTATTTCCCTTTGAGTATACTTTTTTTAGATTTTTTTTTTTTTAGATTCCAGATGTAAATGAGATGCTACAGTGTTTGTCTTTCTCTGTCCTACTTTTGTCAGCACAGTGTCCTCAAGGTTCATCTATATAAATGGAAGGATTTTTTCCTTTTTCTTGAATCACATTCCACCATATATATATATACATATATATACATATATGTATATATATGTATATATGGTGGAATGTTATTCAAGATATATAGGCTTCCCAGGTGGTGCTAGTGGTAAAGAACCCACCTGCCAATGCAGGAGACATAAGAGATATGGGTTTAATTCTTGGGTCAGGAAGCTCTTCTGGAGAAGGGCCTGGCAACCCACTCCACCATTCTTGCCTGGAGAATCTCTTGGACAGAGGAGCCTGGTGGGCTACAGTCCATACAGTCACTACAGTTGCAAAGAGTCAGATACAACTGAAGCGACTTAGTATGCACGCATACATGTGTGTGTGTGTCTGTGTGTGTGTGTGTGTATTATATTTTCTTTATTGTGAATAATGCTGCAATGAACATAGGAGTGCAGACACGTTTTTGAGATGGTGATTTCACTTCCTTTGGATAAATACTCAGAAGTGGAGTTATTGCTGGGTCATGTGGTTCTATTTCACATTTCTTGAGGAACGTCCATACTGTTTTCCATAGTGGCTGCACCAATTTTAATTCCTACCAAAAGGAAAAAAAAAAAAAAAAAGGTTCCCTTTTCTTCAGATCCTTACCAACACTTGTCTCTTTTCTTTTTTATATAAAGATTTTTATTCAGTTATCTTTCCACCATTCATCCATCCATCCACCCAAAAAGCACTGCAGATGCTCACAGGCACTTGGAATTTTCATGAGCAGGGAATCACATGCAGCATTTCCCCGTCTAGTCTGATTGTGGAACCCTAGATATTCTGTGGAGCAGAGTTTTGGAGACATTAAAAACTGTGAAATACTCTTGCATTCCCTTCATTGCCTCTCCTATGAACCCTAACCTGACTATCCTTTGTATCTACTGGGGTATTTTATGAAGGGTAGAATTTTGGAGAAGGAGAAGAGGGTGACAGAGGATGAGATGGTTGGATGGCATCACTGATTCAATGGACATGAACTTGGACAAGCTCCAGGAGGCAGTGAGTGACAGGGAGTCCTGGTGTGCTGCAGTCCCTGGGGTCGAAAAGAGTTGAATGCAACTTAGAGATTGAACAACAACAACGAGATTTTGGAAAGCAGCAGCTAGAATTTGTTGTGTCCCTGAGATGTTGTGAAATCTTTTCTTCCAGTGATCTGCAGCACCGAAGTCTTAGTTTGGATGAAGAGTATAGAGACGTGGGTATCTGAGCATGCCAGGCCTCCCCTCCTGCCTTTTCTAGATAAACAAAACTGCCACCTTCCTTTCATGCAGAGCCACCTGGCCTCTGGCCTCGCACCTGGGATGTTTCATCTCGAAGTATCTGATTGACCTGCCTTTCCACTCTCTGCCTCCTACTCCTAATTGGAATCCGGGGAGTTGTGAATGTGTGTGTTTGGGGAGAAGGCAGGAATTGTACCACCACCTGGAGGTTCGGTAGGCACACCCCTGTGGTGTTTACGTTCGTGTGAAGGTGCAGAGGTCCTGGCTGGAAACTCAAGTTTTGGGTTGGGTCTGCCATACTGGCGATGCCTAGGGAAATCCATGCCCAGTTTTCCAGGGTCCCCAGCCTCCACCCTCTCCCTGAAGTCACCTCCCTCATCCCACCCTGGATGGGGTAATGGGGTGGAGGGGGAGGAGACGAAGAAGGATGTCTCCCTTTATGTATTTAAGGGTCAAAGAGTCATAAACATTTTTTTGGCTGAAGAACCCTGCTTCCTGACATGTTGCTTGACTTGCCGTCAGGCTTCTTAGCAGGAAGATAGGGCTTTCTCCTTCCCTCCCGCGAACATTCCAAGGTATGGAGATGGTCACACTACAGAGATGTGGAATAGGAAAGAAGACAGCTTCGAGTCCCTTCCTGCCCATCTAGAGGAAAGAGGAGTGAACCTATAAACAAAAATAGTTGTTTCCCTAAGTTTGTAAAAACTGCCTTAAAAATACAAATGGCTTCATTGTCTTGTATGATTGATGGGCTGAGTGGCATGTTTAAAGAGCCACCAAGATTTTAGTTTCAGGCACGTATGAGTGTCAGTATCATAGTTATCAAAATAAGACCATATATGTGAAAGTGCTCTGTAAACAGTAAAAGCAGTATGAATGGAGGTGATTCTTGTTCTTGTCTTGTTACTGACGCCACCTGTAAGCTCTGCTTCTTATGGGTGTCATGATGGCCTTTTCTAAGGCTGGCTTTTAACACTTAAACCATGTCAATACCCATCTGATGGAGCTCTGGAGGCTCCTGGGGTCAAAATGTCTCTCCTTGTCATGTTACATCAAATTCCCATCATTTGTCTTTTTTATATGTCAGCTGCGTGGGGCAATACAGTAAGGTATGCTTATTATAACATGGCTTGTTTGAAGATTTAACAGAGAGCAGAGGTTTTTTTTTTTTTTTTTAAATATTTATTTATTTGACAGCATCAGCTCTTAGTTAAATCATGTGGGATCTTATATTGTGGTCAGTGGGCTCAGTAGTTATGGCACAGGAGCTTAGCTGCCCCACAGCATGTGGGATCTCAGTTCCGCAATCAGGGATCGAACCAGCATTCCCTGCATTGCAAGGCAGATTCTTAACCACTGGACAGCCAGGGAAGTCCTGAGAGCAGAGTTTTAGGGGAAAGGACAGATGTATTTTGAACTGGGGAGGTGGGGAGAGGAAGCTGATGACCCGAGATTGGCAGTGCCCTCAGCACTAGAAGTCTGAGAAGCAGCAAGGACAGAGCAAGGGAGAAGGAACAGTGAAAACCCCATTAGCACCAACATTCGCTGCTTTCCCCTGCTTTTCAGTTTAAGTAAATCTAACAAGATCATTGCAGTTTGGACGCTCATGATCATTGGGACAACGGAGAAGTAGATGAACATAGTCTTGACATTAACACATACCTATGTTAAATAAACTATTTCCTTCATGCTAAATACAGTCAGTAGGGTGATGAGTTGTGGGGAATTTTATGAAGTTCATTTTCAGATGGGGTGTCTCAAAATGTCCCCTCCCAGGGAGTCAGCAAGGAACAATAACCTTAGGAGCCCTTATAGCATGGAAGAGGGTCTAGATGAGGTGATGGGGGTCCCAGGCATAGGATGAAGTTCAAAAGAGGGTTTACAACTTGAAATAGAAATTTGCACGTTAATGACTGATGCATGCAGGAAATATTACATAAACTACCAAGACGCTGTCTTGGGTTAACACAGAAGAATTTCAACGTGTTGTCAGAAATCCTGATAAATAGATCTTTTTCCCTAAACTCAGCACAAACGCCAGGTCCTTTAAGTGTGAGTAGAGTCTTACTTGGGCTTCCCAGGTAGTGCTGGTGGTAAAGAGCCCACCTGTCAATGCAGGAGATGCAGCAGCTGTGGGCTCAGTCCCTGGGTCGGGAAGATCCCCTGGAGGAGGGCATGGCAACCTACTCCAGTACTCCTGCCTGGAGAATCTCATGGACAGAGGAGCCTGGCAGGCTACAGACCATGGGGTAGCAAAGAGTCTGACACGACTGAAATGCCTCAGCACACACATGCAGAGTCTTACTCCAGAGGATGTGTGTGACTTCTGAGCAGACTTTCTGTGCAAGCAAAAATGTGTTCACTGAAATGTACGCTGTCAAATCAGAGCTGATCCTTGGAATACAAACTCTACAGTGCTTCTGTGAATTGCGAGTTTGGCAAAGGCTCTGGGTCCTTCTGGATATTTTGCTTGCTGTACATTTCCTGAAAAAAAAAAAAGACAGTCTACACTCTGAAGGATAGGACTGACCACTTACTGGCTGATTGCTGGATTAAGCTAGTTTTTATTTCTTTTGTACTTTGGAGAAATCTTAGCTGAATTTACCTTGAAAGAGTTATTTCTTTGAAGTTCATTAAAATATGTTCATTAAAAGCTATGTTTCCAAATTTGAAAACACGTTTAGTCAAAACCACTGAGATTCTGCGACTTTGTGGCTTTGGCCAGATCCTGCCAGAGTGGAAGTTGATTCTTAGAAATATGGAGGATGTGATAGAGAAAAAGATTCAGATTCCCTGAGGTTCAGAGTTGTAATTTATAATCATGACTTCCAAATGGTTGACATTTCAAAATATCCAGAGCCATTATTTTCATTAACTAAGAATTGTTTATTGAGGTGTGTCTGAGTTCCAACTAACACTTCAGGGGGAATGTACAAAAACCAAGGACTCTTGCTTCAAGGATCTTATAACAACACACCAGCCCCTTGTTGAACACTCCAACTTCTGCCGTGTATGCAGCGTTGTCCCGTGGGGAATACGAAAGCAATCTAAGCCTGTGTGCTTCAAGAATTTGCGGTCTATTTGGATATTAAGATCAGTACCTAGGAAACAATGGAGCCTATCTTAGGATGCTTTTGACTGTGAGAAATAAACACCTTGGCTGAAACTGGCTTAACCAAGTAGATGGTCACGTAATAGGCTGTCAGAGTAGAGCTGGTTTTAGGCTAGAGATCTAGAGACTCGAAAACTTTAAGACCCAGGTTTTTCCATTCATTCCCCCCTTGCCATTCCCAAAGCTGTTTCATCTTGGGCTGTAGAACAGCAGCTGGTAGCAGACTCCTTCTTTGTGTCCAGTAGGGGAGACCTGTCATCTCTCTCATAGCTCTCTCAGAAGAGCAAGGAAATTCCTTTCCCAGAAACTCTCAGAAGGTCTCCCGTCCCTTCTCATTGGCCCTAATTAGTTACACACCCATTCCCGAACCAAGCATTTGGTACACAGTGATGGGAGTGGTCCAACTGGCTCAGATTAATGGGTTCACCCCTGGAGCTGGGATAAAGGTCAGCTTCCATCAAAAAGTAGGCCCTCATGGAAGATACTAGAAGGGGATTATAGATTCAACTGAAAAGGAGTCAAGTGGAAACAGCCTAAATGTCCACCGACAAATGAATGGATAAAGATGTAGTTCCTATATACAATGGACTATTAGCCACAAAAAGAACAAAACAATGCCATTTGCAGCAACATGTGTGTGGCTAGAGATTATCATAGTAAGTGAAGTAAGTAAGTCAGACAGAGAGAAAGACAAATACCGTATGATACTACTTATATGTGGAATCTAAGAGATGGCACAAATGAACCAGTCTATGAGACATAAACAGAATCAGTGACATAGAGAATAGGCTGCTGGTTATCAAGTGGGGGCAGGGGTGGATAAGAGAGGGTTGGGTTGAGAGTCTGGGATTTACAGATGCAAACTAGTATATATAGGATGGATAAACAACAAGGTCCTACCGCATAGCAGAGGGAACTATATTCATAGTTTATAAACCAAAGAGGAAAAGAAAATGAAAAAGTATTTTATATCTGTAGTGATTGCACTGTTTTCATCAGTCACATTTTTACAAATAGATAGACTCATTCATCGGAGAAGGTGATGGCGCCCCACTCCAGTCCTCTTGCCTGGAAAATCCCATGGACGGAGGAGCCTGGTAGGCTGCAGTCCACGGGGTTGAGAAGAGTCGGACACGACTGAGCGACTTCCCTTATATATATAACTGAGTTGCTTTGCTATACAGTGGTAATTAACACAATATTGTAATTCAACTATACTTCAACAAAAAATTTTTTAAAAAGAAAGAAAAGGGGTCAAGTGGCTACTGGGTTGACCAGTGAGCATGTTCACTATAGGATACAAGCAATATGTTAAGATGTACGTGCTTCATGCTAAGTCGCTTCAGTCATGTCTGACTCTTTGTGACCCTAGGGACCGTAGCCCACTGGGCTTCTCTGTCCATGGGGGTCTCCAGGCAAGAATACTGGAGAGGGTTGCCATGCCCTCCTCCAGGGGATCTTCCCAACCCAGGGACTGAACCCGCGTGTCTTACGTCTCCTGCTTTGGCAGGCAGGTTCTTTGCCACTAGTGCCACCGGGGCAGTCATTTTTGCTGTCTATAACGACAGCTGCTGTCTGATGCTGGGTGTCATTAGATGGCACCTTGCTAGTGCCACCTTTGGAAATGCACCATGTTTGGAATATGAGGTGGTGGGTACTGACCAGCTCTACCCAGTGGAAATAAGAAGAATTGGTAGTTGGGGGTCAGAAGAGGAAAAATCCAATAAAGAGTGGAGCCTGTGGACCAGGCATTGCTGGGGTAGGAGCAGACACAGAAATGCTTGGGGTGGCCGAGGGGGAAACAGCAGGTGAGAAGGCTGTGGAAAAATATTCAATAAAGATTTTTAAACTTGCCGCAGTCAAATGCCCTGGAAATCCCTTCCTCCTGGGAAGCCCCATGAGTATTTCTCTTAGATGCTGCGTCAAGTTTACATTACATTATTAATCCTTTTGTGTTAGTGTTGGAGCTTGAGCATATCCTGTGGCTATGCTCTTACACTCCAGTTTGCCTTTTTATCATTTCTTTGTTTCATTTTCCCCCTTCCAAACAGTCTTCTGCAGCAGGGGTCCTGGAGAAACCTAGACACTTCCGTCCTCCCCTGACCCCAGCCTCTCAGGTCCTCTCCTCTGTGGCTGGGTGGATGCCCAAGAGTGGGCACCATTCACGAGCAGAGAT
Organism: Redunca redunca; assembly: GCA_006410935.1. Classification (NCBI taxonomy): domain Eukaryota; kingdom Metazoa; phylum Chordata; class Mammalia; order Artiodactyla; family Bovidae; genus Redunca; species Redunca redunca. The sequence continues at coordinate 615,618 of SJYQ01104744.1, forward strand.
TGGTTCTGATGTCCCTTGGATGGTGCTTCTGATGGTTGTTATGATTCCTTCACATGTAGAAGGAGCATGGATGTTCCTTGGTGTGCCTGGGGTCAGATGTACACTATAGCATGTATATACAAGAGAATTATCTCTTGTTTTGGCTACACCAAGAGGCTTGTGGGATCCTAGCCCCCTGACCAGGGATCGCACCTCTGCCCCTTGCAGTAGAAGTGTAGAGCCTTAACTCCTGGACCACCAGGGAATTCCCAAGAATCATCTTTTTCCTCTTGGTTCCTCAGGGGCAGTGGGATGACATGTTTTCCCCTCTTTATAACTTACAGCAGTATAACGTGGCAGGTACTATCAAGATCTCCACTCTACTGATGAAGAATTGAAGCTCAGAAACATTCAGGTCATATAACTAGTTGAGGTGAATCCCAGATTCACTGAGTCTGCGGTCCTCACCAGCACACTGCACCGCTTGCTTGGAGAGGTTTACAAATGAACTTCTGGCTAAAGAGCAGAGAGGCAGGAGGCCTGGCATCTGTTTCTGACTCCCCAGCCAGAGATCTTGTTCCAGTCACTGTAGGGAGCTTGGGCCTCAGATACCTTGTCTGTAAGATAAGGGAACTGTAGTCAATAAGGCTTCTTGTAGCTTTAATATCTGATGAATCCATAACATGGGTGAGTCTGAGGCTTTGTGTTAATAAACCAAGTTCCAAGAATGAGGTGAAACTTAACCTTTTTATTAGCTCTGTTTTAAATGTTTTGAGTATCCACACTCAGCATCCAATTTTGAACATCCCCTAAGGGTCAGGCACTTTTTTAGCAGTGCCACAGGCAGACAAAACCCTTCAGTCTATTCTGAGTAACTTTTTTTTTTTTAAAAGAAATTCATGGAGATGTCTTTGGGGGCCAGAAAGTGAGTTTTACGTTGTTAGCATTCTCTCCCTTATGGTCCTACTGAATCCTCTTATTCTCAGGGGATATGACACTTTGATGGCCCTGGGCTTACTGATTTTCCCCATTCATGTCAGAGAACAGGAGCCTAGTTCAGGAAAGATCCCTTGCTACCCTGCCATTCTAACATAGAGTCCACAGCCAACCAAAGTTGATGGGATGGACTAGCCAGGCCCTTCCTTCAGCTTGCACCTTCCATAGCCTGGCCCCTGGCTTGTTAGGCACAAATGAATGAATGAACTCATGAACGAATGATGCAACTTTCCAGAAACTAGGCAACAGGAAAATCTGATGGACTGAAAATGTTCCAAAAGTCATTTATATTTTCATGACATTTTCAAGACATGTTTCAATATGTCTTCTCAGGTTTGCTTGGAAATTTCAATTCCCAAAAGTTTCAGTTCAGTTCAGTCATTCAGTAGTGTCTGACTCTTTGCGATCCCATGAACCACAGCACGTCAGGCCTCCCTGTCCATTGCCAACTCCTGGAGTTCACCCAAACTCATGTGCATCCAGTTGGTGATGCCAGCCAGCCACCTCATCCTCTGTCGTCCCCTTCTCCTCCTGCCCCCAATCCCTCCCAGCATCAGGGTCTTTTCCAGTGAGTCAACTCTTCGCATGAGGTGGCCAAAGTATTGGAGTTTCAGCTTTAGCATCAGTCCTTCCAATGAACACCCAGGGCTGATCTCCTTCAGAATGGACTGGTTGGATCTCCTTGCAGTCCAAGGGACTCTCAAGAGTCTTCTCCAACACCACAGTTCAAACGCATCAATTCTTCGGCGCTCAGCTTTCTTCACAGTCCAACTCTCACATCCATACATGACCACTGGAAAAACCATAGCCTTGACAAGATGGACCTTTGTTGTCAAAGTAATATCTCTGCTTTTTAATATGCTATCTGCTGCTAAGTCACTTCAGTCGTGTCCGACTCTGTGCAACCCCATAGATGGCAGCCTACCAGGCTCCCCCGTCACTGGGATTCTCCAGGCAAGAACACTGGAGTGGGTTGCCATTTCCTTCTCCAGTGCGTGAAAGTGAAAGGTGAAAGTGAAGTCACTCAGTTGTGTCTGACTCTTAGTGACCCCATGGACTGCAGCCTACCAGGCTCCCCCGTCACTGGGATTCTCCAGGCAAGAAACACTGGAGTGGGTTGCCATTTCCTTCTCCAGTGCGTGAAAGTGAAAGGTGAAAGTGAAGTCACTCAGTTGTGTCTGACTCTTAGGGACCCCATGGACTGCAGCCTACCAGGCTCCTCCATCCATGGGATTTTCCAGGTGAGAGTACTGGAGTGGGGGTGCCATTGCCTTCTCCAATATGCTATCTAGGTTGGTCATAACTTTCCTTCCAAGGAGTAAGCGTCTTTTAATTTCATGGCTGCAATCACCATCTACAGTGATTTTGGAGCCCCCCAAAATAAAGTCTGACACTGTTTCCCCATCTATTTCCCATGAATTGATGAGACCAGATGCCATGATCTTAGTTTCTGAATGTTGAGCTTTAAGCCAACTTTTTCACTCTCCACTTTCACTTTCATCAAGAGGCTTTTTAGTTCCTCTTCACTTTCTGCCATAAGGGTGGTGTCATCTGCATACCTGAGGTTATTTATATTTCTCCCGGCAATCTTGATTCCAGCTTGTGCTTCTTCCAGTCCAGCGTTTCTCATGATGTACTCTGCATATAAATTAAATAAGCAGGGTGACAGTATACAGCCTTGATGTACTCCTTTTCCTATTTGGAACCAGTCTGTTGTTCCATGTCCAGTTCTAACTGTTGCTTCCTGACCTGTGAGTGTAAATCCAGATCAAAGAGAATGCTGTTTTTACATAGCTTTACTACTTATTTATTTATCTTTTATTGTCAGGTCTTAGTTGCAGTGGGCTTAGTTGCCCCATAGTATGTGGGATCTTAGTTCCTTGACCAAGGGTTTGAACCCAAGTCACCTGTACTGCAAAGCACATTCTTAACCACTGGGCCGTCAGGGAATTTCCTTGTATGGCTTTGTGTTGATAGTTTCTCATTCACATGATCTCCTTTGTATTGTGGACTTACATGGTACAACCTAAACCTCTGAATAACAGTCTCCCTCCATACTCATGTGACCTTAACCCATTGCACTTTAGGTAACATACTTTAGATGCAAAGAAGCCTTAAGGAATTTAGAACCTGCATGGATTTCAATTGCTTCCTGCTCTATTTCTTCCTGCTTGACACCAGGGCAGCTTATGCTGGCCATTAGATATACCTCTTTTCTGAAATGGCAGCTATCTCAGGAAACCAACAGGGCACTTAAGTTCTTGCATCTTTCTTTTGTTGAATCCAAATATTGACACATTTTCTCTTAAACATTGAGGATGCCTGGGAAAAAGTCAAACAGTATTACTCAAATTCTTTAAATCAGTGATTAAAGATTGTTAATCTTGTCTTTCACACAGTAAGAATGGCTGACAAGCCTGGTGTAGATATGAGTTGTACAGCAACTAAAAAAAGAAATCTTTTCAACAAAACCCAAGTTAATTCTTGCTTGATGTTGATTCACAATCCATCTCAACTTAATCCTTTTGTTACTTAACACAACTTATACTGGAGGAAAAAAAAAAAAACTATCCTGAAGTCAACTATTTATTATTGTTACCTGATAGAGAGTCATAGGAATTTAGGACTGGAAAAGACTTAGGAAAACTATGGGTCATCTGGGACCTAAACATCGGAGGTCCAAAGAGGTCAAAACTTTCCCAGAGATTTCAGAGACAGTGATGACCTAGGAACAGAACCCAGTTTTCCTGACCCCACTCTCAACTGTGCCCTTAACACTCCCGCTGAAAAAAGAAGTCTCAAACTCACTCTGAGTTGGGAACTCGTACAGGTGAGCCTGAATTGAGAAGCTGCCGCTGTTCTCCTGGGTGGCCTATTCAGAAAAGAGGAATATTTCTCTTTTTCTAAACCACATTTGTTCTAAAGTAGGGACTGACAGTTTATTTCAGGAGTATTTATCAGGGACTTCCCTGGCACTCCAGTGGTTAAGACTTCGCCTTCCAATGCAGGTAGTGCAGCCTTGTCGAGGAACTAAAATCCCACATACCTGTGGCCAAAAACCCAAAACCTAAAACACAAACAATATTGTAATGGATTAAATAAAGACTCTGAAAATGGTTCACATAAAAAAAAATCTAAGAAAACTCCAAAACAACAGAAAAACTATTTATCATACCCATTATCATCATTGCAAATAATAAAATATTTGACATTTTACAGGGCTGACATTTTCTAGTACTTTCACACGCACCCTTATTGTTACTGTAGCTTGGAGAGGCAGGTGTTAGTGTCCCCATGTTGCTGGTGAGGCCCAGCGTGTAGTTTCCTGGAAGTCATATAACCAGCAGGTACGAGCTCTCACTAGAACACAGGTCTTTTCAATCCCCCACTCCCTTGGTGCGTTCACTTACATTAAAACTTCCATTACTGAGATGACAAATCCTTGTGTAACTCCGGGTGGTTGTTGTTTAGTCACCTAGTGTGTCCGACTCTTGCAGCCCTAAGCCTGCCAGGCTGCTGTGTCCATCGGATTTCCTAGGTAAGAATACTGGAGTGGGTTGCCATTTCCTTCTCCAACTCTGGGGGAGGAATTTAAATCTTCTGTGGTTAATGTTGAAAAAACCCTTGGATTATTTGATTCCTACTAAGCCACTCTCTTTGGCCTCTGATTTTTAAAGTCCTCACCGAAAGGCTCGTTCATTGCCTGGGTTTCTGCTTGGAAGGTTCTCATTTCGGGTGTCCGATGTGTGGTCCTGGACTCCACTGCACTGTTTCCACTCGGGGAGGATCCCAGGCCCAGATGGCCATAGTCCTGTAGTTCCCAGAAGACACACCTGAGGCACCTGTCTTAGCTTTCATCACATGTGCTTTCCGAATGCTGAAATCCGTGGATTTCTGGAAGTTTCTCTTGCAATCTCAGGGGCTGATTCTCATGGTGACAAAGGGCTGGTTGGGCCAATTTCCTTAGGGCATGACCTCTCTCTCTGGGGGAATTCTGCACCTACAAATCAAGGCTGGAACAAAGAAGTATTTTTATTCGTGTGTCCCACATTCCCTTTTTTCTTTTGAGCAGTCTCCTGGAGGCCTCGGGATTACCCCTGCGCACCCGCTCCTCGCCTCAAATGTAAACAAATCATAAATTCTGCAGTAAAAGCAGTGCAAAGGTTTTTAAAGACTGTGTTTACAACCTGGCTTGATCTTCTAAAAACTGAATTTTACTCAAGATAGAGAAAAATCCAAGGAAGAAAGAAAAGAGAGAAAGAGAGAGCTTGCATTACCTAAATCTCTCTTTTCACCTTGCTGTCCTCCAGTTCTAGAGAGAGGCATTCCTGGGACTCAGAGCCCGGCGTTCTCACCTCCCGACATCTGCCATACAGGTTAATGGCAGGTGGGTGGGAAGACTGCCCGCCAAACCTGTTCCTCGTGATTCACGATCAGTTAGTTACATGTTTCAGATCTATGGGATGGCTTCTGTGGATGGGAGAGAATGTTTTGAGCTTCAAACGTTTTTGTTCTTTCAAGAGGTCTGGCCATGTCATCCATAGCTGTGCATGTAGGGTGGCCCTCAGAGATGGCCCTGCCTTGGGGTCCACTGGCCCAAACCTCCAGAAGCCTGCTTTGCCTGCTTCCATGCTTGCAGGATAAATCTTCAGAGAGACTGGCAAATTGAGGCTATTAGCAGTCCCTAGGAGAAATAAAGGGCTGAACCTGGGAATTTGGGGGTGGCTCGATCATTTAGATGATTTGGGGAGGTGTCATCAATTTTTTTAAATTTTGAGAGAGTTCCCCATGACCACTTTAATCATCTACCTTGGCAAGAGGATCTGAAGGAACATTTACCTTTCTTTTAGAAATTTTTAATTTTTAAAAATCAGAGTATAATTGCTTTACAGTGTTGTCTTGGTTTGTGCTATACAACAACGTGAATCAGCTATTCTTTTTGTTTTCAATTAGCAACGAGCAACAATGAGTACTGGGTCTGCCGACTTTGCCCCCTCCTCAGACTTCTTCCCCATTAATCCCAGCCAGCCCGAGCCTTCAGTCACTCCCACCCTGGTGGGCTACAGTCCATAGTGTTGCATAGAGTCGGGCATGACTGAAGTGACTTAGTATGCAGGAAAAAAAGGGCTTGCTCTAAAAAACAATTTTTCAAGGCAAGTTCCTGAGTTTTCTCCTTCCAATCTCATCCTCTACTATATGGAAATCCTGGACCCATGGCTAACTACCTCTGTGGGTTACCAAGATGAAATTTGAGGGGCTCACAGTCAAAAGAAAACCTGACCAGTCAATATTGGTCAATATGGAAACACTATCATAAGGCCAGCAAATGTCAGAAGCAGACATTTTATTTGAGATGTCATAAATTTCAAGGTGTAATAGAAGGACTGTGACTGATGAGTACCTGTTTCAGAAGTGGATGGAGGTAATTTTGCTGCACACATTCTGCCAAGGATGGGGTAAATAAATAACATTCAGCAAGTTATGCATTTGTTGAAACAGTGGGCGTCTCCCCGGGTATTGGAATCATAAATGTGCCCGAAGTTCCTTTTATCCCATCTTCTGCATAGAACAATCCTGATGTCTAACTGCAACAGTTCAGGGATTGTTTCAGAGCACAAACTGTACTTTAAACATGAACTGTTAAATAACAAACTCGGATGAAAGTTAAGCTTGCAGGAATCAGAACCTCCCTGATGCATGGTGTAAATCCAAAATGATAGTGAGTTTTCCTAGGTGGTCCCCCCAATCTGTACAACCACCTGTGGGTAGGTGTGATGATCCCATCCTCATTATACACATGAGAAGACTGAGGTTCAGAAGGTAGCTACTGTGCCCAGGTGAAAGTGTTCATCGCTCAGTCATGTCCAGCTCTTTGGGACATCATGGACTGTAGCCGACCAGGCTTCTCTGTCCTTGGGATTCTCCAGGCAAGAATACTGAAGTGGGTTGCCTTTCCCTTCTCCAGGGGATCTTCCTGACCCAGGGATTGAACTGGGTCTCCTGCATTGCAGGCAGATTCTTTACCATCTGAGCCACCAGGGAAGCCCCTAATGTACCCGTGAGTAGGCCTGCAAGTCTGCACACAGGTCCCTCTGACAATAGACCTCTTGCTTGTCTTACTTTACAATATGAATACAGAGTTGGGTATGGCAGCGAGGGAGCCAGTTGGAATTATATTCCAGATATTTTCCGAGCCATCTATTTTGTTTTTTCCTTTGCCATCTGGCTTAAAATTTTTGACGTTGTTGTTGAAGTAGAGTCGCTTTACAATATTGTGTTAGTTTCAGTTGTACAGTAAAATGACCTAGTTATACATACATATATATGGTTTCCCTGGTGGCTCGCTGGCAAAGAATCTGCCTGCAATGCAGGAGACCTGCGTTTGATCCCTGGGTTGGGAAGATCCCCTGGGGAAGGGAAAGGCTACCCACTCCAGTATTCTGGCCTGGAGAATTCCATGGACTGTACAATCCATGGTTCGCAAAGACTTGGACACGATTGAGTGACTTTCACTCATACATATACATGTATATATCTATATTCTTTTTTTTTATCCTTTCTAATTGTTTTATTTTTTTTTAAATTTTTATTTATATCTATATTCTTTAAAAATTCTTTCCACTGTAGTTTATTGCAAGATAGGAATATATTTCCCTGCGCTATACAGTGAGTTTGAGTGAACTCCAGGAGATGGTGATGGACAGGGAGGCCTGGTGTGCTGCGATTCATGGGGTTGCAAAGAGTTGGACACAACTGAGCGACTGAACTGAACTGATACAGTAAATCCTTGTTTGTCTATTTTATACATGGTAGTGTGCATCTCTTAATCCCATACTCCCAATTTANAGTCTGTTTCTGTTTTGTAAATCTGTTAATTTGAACTATTCTTTAGATTCCACATGTGAATGATATAATAGTTGACTTTCTCTGTCTAATTTACTTCACGTAGTATGATAATTTGCACGTCCATCCATGTTGCTATAAATGGAAAGCTTCATACTTTTTTATGGCTGAGTAATATTCTATTGTATATATGTACCATATCTTCTTTATCCATTCATCTGTTGATGGAGACTTAGGTTGCTTGCACATCTTGGCTGTTGTAAATAGTGCTGCTATAAACATCTGGGGGCAAGCATCTTTTCAAATTATAGGTTTCTCTGAATATTTTCCCAGGCGTGGGATTGCTGGGTCACATGTTAACTCTACTTTTAGTTTTTTCAGGAACCTCCATACTGTCCTCCTTAGTGGCTGTACCAAATTTTATTCCCACCAACAGTATAGGAGGGTTTCCTTTTCTCCATACCCAGTACTTATTATTTGTAGACAAACAACTTATTTTAAAAGGAACAAGGGGGAGAAGGTCGTATATGGCTTCATTGCTTTCTTCTCTTCACCTCTATCTTTTTTTTTTTCTTTCTTCATTCCATTTCCTCTCTTGGTCACCTCAAGTCTTGCCTAGATCCTATATTTTTTAAAATAATGTACTTTAAAATATTTTTAAACTCTATAGAAGTTATAAGAACAGTACAAAAAACGTTATATCTTTTTCGGATTCCCCGATGATTAATATTTTATATGTGTAGGCCCTTTGTCTTGCTGTCTCTCTCCATGTAGTTTATTTACACATAATGTACATAGATAAATAACTTCTGTGAAGTCATTTTCTGAGCCACTTGAGAATAGTTCATAGCCTTACTGCTCCATCATCCCTCATGTATTTCCCCACAGCAAGGATAGCCCTGTACAACCAGCATACAGTGCCATCCAAGTCACTTACATGCTTTATCATTTCGTCCATAGACTTCATTCTCATTTTGCCAGCTGTCCCAATGATGTCACTTCTTTTCTTGTCCTGCATATGTTTCAAGGCTCTGTGATGCATTTAGTGGTCATGTGTCTCCAATGTCTTGTGGCTTTTAAAAAATATTTTGTTTTATTTGTTTATTATCTGGCCGTGCCGGGTCTTAGTTGTGGCATGCGGGATCTTTGGTTGTGGCATGAGAGATCTCTTTTCCTGACTAAGGATCAAACCCAGGCCCTCAGCGTTGGGAGTGTGGACTCTTAGCCACTGGACTGCCAGGGAAGACCCTCCAGTGTCTTGATCTGGAATGGCTCTTTAGTCTTTCCCTCTCTTTCAGGACCTTGAGTGGAAAGTGTATTGGTCTTTTGTTCTACAGGGTGGCCCTGCCCTGTGTCTGTCTGATACCTTCTCCTGTCCAGACTCTCCGTGTATTCTCAGCAGGAATTCTACAGAAATGATGCTGTGCACTGAGCAGTTGTCAGCTGTCTCACCGTGAGAGGTGTTTCTCAACCCCAAGTTTCCATTTTCTCTTCCTAGCTGAGGAGGATATTGTGAGGAGACCACATCAATACCCTGTTCCCACCAGCCCAAGTCTCCACCAATGACTTCCTTCTGGTCAGCCACCTCTATGGCGGTTCTCCAGTAATGGTTCTCTCCTGCTATCATCCCTTCTGCCTTCCACCGACATTCCATTGTAAGCAGAACTTTCCCTCCTCCGTTTATTTGCTTGTTTTATATATATATATATATATATATATATATATATAAAATATATGTGTGTGTGTATATGCTGCTGCTGCTAAGTCGTTTCAGTTGTGTCTGACTCTTTGTGACCCTATGGACCATAGCCTGCCAGGCTCTTATGTCCATGGGATTCTCCAGGCAAGAATCCTGGAGTGGGTTGCCATGCCCTCCTTCAGGAAATCTTCCTGACCCAGGGATCAAACCTGCATCTCTTACATCTCCCGCATTGGCTGGCAGGTTCTTTACCACTAGCACCACCTGGGAAGCCCACACAATATAAAATATTCACAGTTACAGTATATGAGATAGGTAACATTTACAGTTATACGAATGGATACATAAATTCCAATGATTTAATGGGCTTTTTGAAGTTGAAGTGCAATTGACATACAATATTATGTTAGTTTCACATATACAACATAGTAATTCAACATTTGTATACACTGTGAAACAATCACCACAATAAGTCTGGTTACCATCTGCCACCATGCAAAGTTAATACAATATTATTGGCTGTATTCCATGCTGTGCATTACATCCCATGACTTATTTATTTTATAACTGGAAGTTTGTACCCTTGATCCCCTTCACCCTTTTCTAATCCCGCCTACCCTGCTACCCCTCCCCTCTGGTGATCACCAATCTGTTCTCTGTAACTACGAGTGTGCGTTTTTTCTTTGCATGCTTGCTTTGTTTTTTTGGAGTCCACGTATATGTGAAATCATGTGTTATTTGTCTTCCTCTGACATTTTGTTTAGCATAATGCCCTCACGGTCCATCAAGGTTGTCTCAAATGGCAAGATTTCATTCTCTCTCTTTTTAGGCTGTACTGAGAGGCTTATGGGATCTTAGCTTCCCGACTAGGGATTGAAACCCCGCCCTCTGCACGGGGAGCATGGAGTCTTAACCACTGGACCACCAGGGCAGTCCTCTTTTTTTTTTTTTTTTAATTTTTTTAAAGAAAAAAAAATTTTACTTCTGGTTGAAATTACAATTTACAATATAAGTATACATGTTTCAGTGCCATTCTCCCATCTCATCCCACCCTCTCCCTTGAGAAGAATTTTGCACAGTATCTTTGTGGGACTCTTTCTTATGACCCATAATGTATTGAGTTTGGTTTTATAAAGTAGATACCATTTCCTGACAACCAGAAAAGCTCAGTGTTCACTTTTCCCCCGAACTTTTTATATGTGTACAAAAAACATTTCTATAAAAATTCTCACCTGGCTTCTTTAGGAGGACAGAGGGTAAGAAGTTAAAACTCACATATCACTAGGGAAGAAGTGGAAGGTGTCAAGTTATAAAGTTGAAATCAGAACAACCATAGGACCTCAGATATATTTTTTATCCAGGCCTTTTCAGAAGAGTCAGGGCAGGGGTTGGTGCGGGGGAAAGGAGTGATGGAAATCTGTGATCTTAAGGCTGGTTTTTAAAATCCCCCAACCCCCAACAATACTACTTTGTTATTGTTTAGTTGATAATTCGAGTCTAACTCTTGGTGACCCCATAGACTGTAGCCCACCAGGCTCCTCTGTCCGTGGGATTTCCCGGGCAAGAATACTAAAGTGGGTTGCCATTTCCTTCTCCACGGGATCTTCTGGACCCAGGGATTGAATCCATGTCTTTTATGTCTCTTACATTGGCAGGTGGATTCTTTACCACTGCCACCACCTGGGAAGCAGGTAAAGGAGCAGGAGTGGGACAAGGAAACTGGGTCCTCAGGCTGGGGTGTGGTTCAGGAGGAGTTCCCCAAGGGTAGCTTTAGCCCAACTCTGCTGAAGATTCCTGGACTGTGAGCTACCCTCATTCAGAAAACAAAGATCATGGCATCCAGTCCCATTACTTCATGGCAAATAGATGGAGAAACAGTGGAAACAGTGGCAGACTTTATTTTTAGGGGCTCCCAAATCACTGCAGGTGGTGACTGCAGCCATGAAATTAAAAGATGCTTACTCCTTGGAAGGAAAGTTATGACCAAACTAGACAGCATTTTAAAAAGCAGGGACATTACTTTGCCAACAAAGTTCCATCTAGTCAAGGCTATGGTTCTTCCAATAGTCATGTATGGATGTGAGAGTTGGACTATAAAGAAAGCTGAGCACTGAAGTACTGATGCTTTTGAACTGTGGTGTTGGAGAAGACTCTTGAGAGTCCCTTGGACAGCAAGGAGATCCAACCAGTCCATCCTAAAGGAAATTAGTCCTGAATATTCATTGCATGGACTGATGTTGAAGCTGAAATTCCAATACTTTGGCCACCTGATGTGAAGAGATGACACATTTGAAAAGACCCTGATGCTGGAAAAGATTGAAGGCGGGAAGAGAAGGGGACGACAGAGGATGAGATGTTGGATGGCATCATGGACTCAATGGACATGAGTTTGAGTAAGCTCCGCGAGTTGGTGATGGACAGGGAGGCCTGGTGTGCTGCAGTCCATGGGGTCACAAAAAGTTGGACGCAACTGAGCGACTGAATTGAACTGAATAGACTGAGCTACCCTAAGAATGGTCCCATCACCTGTCCTTCACTGGGCAGGGCTGCCCTGGGGGCAGAATTCCCAAACCCTCTGGCTCCCCGCCCTTTGCACTAAGTGATTCCAGTAACTTGAGGGTGGTCCTCCAGGGAAGGGCCTGAGGGCGCTGCTGTGGGATTGAAGGCATCTTGAGGTGGGAGTGGGGAGGGAGGGAGTGGTGGGTTACGGGCAGAGCATTAATGTCTCTGCCCCTAGACAACCCCCTCCCCTGATTAGGCCTGAGGCATCCCAAGGAGCCAGGCTACCCATCCTCTCCCCCAGGGTTCAGATTTCTCCCCCAGGGACAGGAAGGACCTGAAAAGGCCCTGGGTCATCTGACCTGGTTCCCTCCTCTCTGCCAGGATGAACCACAGAAACCAGACTCCTATCCTGCTAGCCCACTTCTCTTCCATCTCCCAAGCCCGAGTTTCTGCTCTTGGTAATTATTATCAGCAAATATGAGTCATGGAATTCTCAATAGGAGAAGTATCATCTCTCTCAAGATGTACACAAGAAACTATAGTCTGTATAACAGAAGGACTCTAGTGAGGAAGAAAAGGGCTGTCCAGGATCGTGGCTGGAGAAAGAAGGCAGTGCTGAGACTTAGGCTGGTCTTGACGGTGGGTTTTGGACGATAGAAGAGAGGGGCAGCAGTTAGGCTGATACAGGTAGAGTGAGGTATTCATGGTGAACCACAAACCACCCTGTTAGTCAATGGCGGCCAGTGAGGCAAGGAAAGAAGAGGTGTGTGTCGGGGGGGACCAGTGAAGAGGCTGAGCCGCAGCTGACCACCCCTAACCCCCATCCAGGGTCAGGGTGGATGCAGAGGGAATAGAAGGGACTTTCTTCTAGGACTCCTGAAAGCTTTGCCCAATTCTTTTTTGCTTTTTGACTGTACCATACAGCATGTGTGATCTTAGTTCTCTGAATAGGGATTGAACGCAGACCTCTGCAGTGGAAGCTCAGGGTCCTAACCACTGGACCACTAAGGAAGTCCCTGGCTGATTCTTCAGCAATTATTTTAAACATCTAGACAAATTGTGAACTTACATATGAAACTGTGACTTTGTCCAGAGGAGGGAAATTTTGACAGAAGGTACATTCTACCCACTCTCCATGCTTTGAAGAAGATAGAATTAAGAACAAACATTGTATTATTATATATATCATATATATAATATGTATTATGTGTTGTAATCAAGCTGTATTAATTTGATTTTTTAAAAGTAGCCTTCAATATCGGTGATCCTGGCACATTTAAGAGACAAATGGAAGTGTGAATTGTCAGTCTCTGCACAGGGAGTCACCATTCTTGAATCATTAGAATAATTTGCTCAGAGCACATGTGGTAGTTGATTTGAGTCTTAGCTCCATATTGTTTAATGCAGTGTGCAGCCTTTGGGCTGAGTGTCAAAGACACTCAGTGAGTGCTGAGAACACAGGAGAGGGGTTGTGTTTTGGTCTTTTGAGGAAGCGTTTTCCTGAGTGCCAAAGAGCACCAGCTCCCGCAAAGACACGAGGCTCTAGAATGTTCTACACGAGGCTCTAGAATGTTCTACACGAGGCTCTAGAATGTTCTACACGAGGCTCTAGAATGTTCTAGATTGCATGCATGTCTTGAGGGAAATAAACCACTTGATCTTTCAAGTTCATTTAGGCTTTTAATCTTATTGTTGACATAACTTAATGTAATAAGGAAGAACTATATTTTAAAAATAAAAAGTTTACTATTACTAGATAGTTCGGAGGCCTCTCAGGTGGTTCAGTGGTGAAGAACCCACTTTACCAATGCAAGGGACTTAAACAAAGAGTCTTCACATATACACAGATGCATATATAGATGCACACATATGCTGAGTATTTTTTAAAACATAAACGGTTTATACTGTATATATTTTGTGTGACTTTTCTCATACATATGTTTATTTCTATAGATATCTTAATAAAGCTACCTTATGCTTTTAATTTCATTTTTTATTAATAAAAAGGTACTAACCTTTTGGAGTAGATGATATATGTAAAATTTAAAAGATATGAACAAGGGTCGAAGCGACAAAGAAGTCTCCACCTACCTCTGGGCCCAGCCATCTTTTTCTCTTTCCGCACACAACCACTGTGACTGTTTACACTGTGTCATTCCAGAGAAAGTTCATGCGTTCACAAACAGATGTTTAAAAATCTTTATGCATACAGATAATAGCGTGCTATTCATCCTGTTCAGTTCCATACCAAGTAGATTGTAGACATTTTCGCATGCATGTGCATATAGATGTTTCCTTCTTCTAAGATCCACACAGTGCTGTACCTAGTAACAGGGATGTACTGCAATTTGTTTAATCTGGTCATTAGTCATGTGCCTGTTCAGAGGGTACCTGTTGGGTAAATTCCTAGAATACAAGGCTGTTTGCTTCCCCTGCTCCTCCGTGTCTCCTTATCAGTCTGTTCACTCTTGTTCTCACTCACTCACTTGTTTATTTACCAATTCTTTCAACTCCAAAGCCTGTGTTTTGCTGCCTATCACTTCAAGTTCTTGACTAGTTTCGAGCCAGCATTCTGTATTTACACATGATGTTATTTTGCAAACAAACATTTGTTCAGCAATAGTTAATGGCCTTTGTATGGATTCCCTGCTTTGTACTCCGACCACCTGTAAGCTCCCAATCAGCTGAGAGGTCCTAAACTCTCCAGGGAAGAATGTACCTTAGTGTCTCTGAGTTTGGGGGCCTCTGGGGACCCTGCTTTCCCATCCCACCCAACCCCCATCCCCTGGCCTCTCCTGTGAAAGAGTTTACCAGTGGCTGGGAAGCCAGAGGATTTTATTCCAAGTGCCAGATGAGTAGGAGAGAGGTCTCATGCCAGCCAGCCAGTGGGTAAGTATTAGTCACACTGGGGCACAAACATGTTTCTAAAGCCACATCTAGCCAGCTGTGGCCAGCGGTGTCCCAGGGCTGGCTGCCTACAGACACCTCTGAGCCACATTAAGAAAGAGTTCCCATTTGTTGCGGCAACAAAGCCAGCTGCTGGGAATTAGACGGTGGAGCTCAGGGGATGAGGGGGTGGCCGTGGGGACTGAGCGAGAGGCTGAGCCACGCCCTGCACAAACAATTCCTTTAAGTCTCCTCCAGATGGGAGTTGGCACCGGGAAAGGAGGTGGGTCGGAGGAAAGGGAGGCAGCTCTCCAAACCCTCACCATTTATTCAGTGAAAGAGGGAACCTTTGATTGATGGTCCTGATGATGGAGACAGGCGTCCCTCAGTGGGAAAAGGTGGGATGGCGATATCGCAAGGCCCTGGCGTCTTTTCTCTTGCATGAGAGATGGAAGAGCATTTTCTAACAAGTTGGTTCCAGCGCTCACCGCAGGAAAAAAACTAGCTCAGAAGTCCTGTGCGTCGTTTCTGCACTATTTAGGCTTCAGATGGTGAAGGATCTGCCTGTAATGCAGGAGACCTGGGTTCAATCCCTGGGTCGGGAAGATCCCCTGGAGGAGGGCATGGCAACCCACTCAGTATGCTAGCCTGGAGAATTCCACGGACAGAGGCGGGCTGCAGTCCATGGGATCCCAAAGAGTCGGATACGACTAACACTTCTACACTTTCATTTCTCACTAAGACCCTGGACTTCCTGGTCAAAGAGTTGATTTCTATCTACAGTCAAGGCCTGCTTTACAAGTATTTCTTTCCTAAGATTGGATGTGATTTTTACATTCAAATCTCAGAGTATCAGCTTTATTTTTTGAATTCCTAGTCTTTAGGAAGTGAATAGTATTCCCCTCCAAAATAGGTTATTTCCTTAGGATAGACTCCCAGAAGTGGATAAATATTTTCAAAGCACTTATCAAATAAAGGAAGACTTGTCCATGGTTCTTTCTTTTTTCAAATTTGCCTCCTTAATTCCCTCCAGATCTTTTTAAAAAATTAATTAACTTATTTGGATGTGCAGGGTCTTAATTGCAGCATTCAGAATCTGGTTCCCTGACCAGGGATCGAACACGGGTCCCATCGTTTGGAAGCATAATGTTCATCGTTCTTAGTCTTTCACTCATTCACTGATTATTTGACTTAATAGGTCATTAAGTGAACATTTCTTTAGTGCTTATTATATGCCGGGCAAAACACTCTCTGTGTCTGCTCTTACTTCAGCTCATAATAATTCCTCTCAAATGAGGATCCATATGTATGTATGTATGTATCCATATGGATACATCCTTTGTCCCTTGTTGGCTGTTCTGTCTTAAGTACCTAAAATTGTGTCTGCCACATACACATTTTTTGGGGAAAAAAAAACAGGAGGAGGTAGGTAATATTATGATATCCCTTTACAGATAATGAAACTGAGCCTTAGATGGGTTAAAGAATTTGCTTAAGGATTCAGAACTCATACCAAGCAGAGCAGGGATTTAATTTCATGTGACTCCAAAGTCCTAAGATGACCTCTGTTTTCTAAAGCGCTTACAATTTAGGGAAGGAGTTGTTATGTGTTCAAATAACTCTCAAACAAAGCAGAGGAAATGAGTAAAGGTAGGAGCAAGGTGTTGTGGGATCATAAAGAAAGGATTTTTTTTTGGTGGGGGAACCCAGGGGGGCCTCCAGGAGGAAGTGGCATTTGGATCTGGACCTTGAGGGATGAACTTCTATATTTGGTCTCACGTGTTCGTTGCTGGCAAAGTAAGTTTGGACTAAGCTGTGATTTAATGGGGAAAAAAATGCAGGCCTGTTTCAGATTGCTTATTTATAATAAGACTTCTTTAGTGCAAATTCCTGCCTGAGACCCTTCTGTCCCTGGCTGTGATGGTATCTTGTCTCTGTGGGTTTGATGGAAAGCGTGCTGTCAGTGTCGCTGTCTGAAAGGTATTCCTAAATTGCTCTGCTTAGTGTTCTAAATCATGGGACTTGTATCTCCTTTTCAGAAGTTACTACTTAGATTAAACATATTTGCTTGGCTGATGAGTATAAAAATCCTCATTTCTTACTAATGGTGGAAAACTTCTCGGACAGTTGACTTCCCCCCTCACCCTATCCTGCCCCATCCTTCGTAATTGGAAGGGGACAGTGAATATTCTTTGCTTTTGATCAAGACATGTCTCCTGGCAGGAGAACGGAAGGATGTGTAGGAGGGAATGTCTCCGATAGTAACAATAACAAGAGTAATGAGTAAAAGTTCTCAACAGGATCTTGGGCAACTAAGTTACCCAGGCGTTTATACATGTTTACAGTGTGAGTGTTTTT
Source organism: Redunca redunca (assembly GCA_006410935.1). Classification (NCBI taxonomy): domain Eukaryota; kingdom Metazoa; phylum Chordata; class Mammalia; order Artiodactyla; family Bovidae; genus Redunca; species Redunca redunca. Next base: position 632,881 of record SJYQ01104744.1, read on the forward strand.
TTTCTCCAGCTAACAATGGTTCCCAAATGTCTTCCTTCCCTGGGCCCCCTCCCAAGCATGTGAATGGTCCTGTTTGAACTATAGAGAAGCAGCTTTCAAAACCAGACTATTTTTTGGTTCCTGCTTGTTTTTGGCATAAAGCTGAGCAGGGTACCCACTGGCCTTTGGTCACGGAGGGCAATGCACTCAGGGAGGCTGGGTCCTGGCTCCAGGGCTGAGAGCGTCACGGGCCCTTATTGAGCCGCCGGTCACTCTTCAGCCAGTGCCACTGCTTGTCCAATGAGAAAACTTTTCCTTCATTTCCCTCCCCTCTCAGCTCTAAGATAATCAGAGTTGTGATCCTTCTGTATAAGAAACAAAATGTGACTTGAGCTACAATGAACTGACTTCCTACATACCCCCCTGTGCCACCTCTTGGGTGACTTCAGAGGAAACAAGGTTTCCTCCTCCCTGGCTCTGCTGGACAGAGTCTCGACCTCCAGCTCGGGTCAGCCCAGGCTGAGCTGCGAGGCCGCAGGAAGTTTCTCTCATCCTCTCTCATCCTCCGCACCCCCTTNTCTCATCCTCTCTCATCCTCCGCACCCCCTTCACATCCGGGAACAGGAGGATGAGCAGGAAGCAGAGAGTGTCAGGGCGAAGTCTTTCAAGCTCACAGTGGGTTCAGGCAGCGCGGGGGCCTCTAGGAAAACAATACAGAACTTTCCGAATGGTCCTGCTAATGGCTCTCTACAAAGCCTTTACGCGGTTGTGCTAGAAACTGTGAGTCACCAAGACGCTGGGTTGTTTATTTATTTATTTCATTTTGGTTAAAAAAAAAAAAAGAAAAATGAACTTTGAGTGTTGCTCTCAGCTACTCTTTCTGGTTGCTTAGGAGAGCTTTGTGGTGGGTGGGACTGGCCACTATGAGGCCTCTTGTAGGAGGGACAGCCCATGGCAGCCCCTCTGCTCAGGGTAGGATATGGGTCAGCTCACAATGATGCTTTCAATTTGGGAAAATGCTGGGATTTAGCTGGTGGTTCAGTGGTTAAGACTCTGTACTCCCAGTGCAGGGGGCTCAGGGCTGATCTCTGGTCAGGGAACTGGATCCCACCTACTGCAACTAAAGATCCCACATGCTGCAAGTGAGACCCAGTGCAGCCAAACGAAGAAATGTATTTTTTAAGTTGGGAAAATGCTCTTGCATACAGGTGCCAGCAGCTGGCTTGTTCTGAACCTTTGGACAGTCCATCGCTTTCCCACATGACAGTGTCTGGTTCGGAGCATGAAGGGGCTGGAATGTTTAAGATATGAGGTTTCTCTGAGTCAGGGAGACCCACACGGAGATCCTCTGGACCTCCTGGGAACAATGAACCTCAGGTGCCGCTCAAGTCCCCTTTCTGGGGGCACGTCCTTCCCTTCCTGTTGGGAGTTGGCCTTGGAAGATTGTTTAGCAAATCTCCACTCCCTTGGTGTAAGACACGGTCTGGCGTTTGAAATTTCATATGGTGGTTTTCCAGGGTCTTTATTTATTTTTTAATTTATCCTTATTTTTGGCCATGCTGGGTCTTTTTGCTCCACGGCTTTCTCCAGTCGTGGTGCACGGGGCCGACTCTTCCTCGTGGTGCACGGGCTTCTCGTTGTGACGGCTTCTCTAGTTGCAGCTCATGGGCTCCAGGGTGCCCTGGCTTCAGTAGTCGTGGCGTGTGAGCTCAGTACTTGTGGCTCCCGGGCTGCAGAGCACAGGCCCGGGAGCTGTGGTTCACAGGCTTACGGGATCTGTGGCATATGGGATCTTCCTAGACCAGGGATTCAACTTGTGTCCCCTACATGGACAGGTGGATTCTTAGCTGCTGGACCACAGGGGAAGTCCTAGAGTCCTTATTTTTTAAAAATAAATGTGATTAATTTTTTTTTTAGCGTAGGATTACAAGCCACGCTCAAACATGGCACCTGCTCATAAAACCTCTGCTTTTTCACCAACTTCTCTTATTTAAGCACCCTTGTCCTTATTACTGTTACTCCATTTACTGAACAAAGCCAAGATGGAAAGTAACCCAGAATGCTTCTCCCTGGCCTCTGCGCACTGTCCATCCCTTTTCTTCTTTAGCTGTTGTGGGAGTGATAGGAAAAGGGAGGTCTGCTTTTTAGGAGGTTGGCATTTACCAAAAATAACATTTTCCCTGACTCATTTCCAGATACTGCCCATTCATTACTTTTGAATGTAAATATATTTGAAAGCAGTCCTGTCCTAAGGCACTCCCCATCTCCCACGATTAGAGAGACCTCAGGGCATCATTCCTTTGACTCCTGGGAGATTGGCATTCAGAAGCTCCAGGCAGGATGCAGAAACCAACTCCTTCTGATTCCAAGCTAAAGGCAATGATACATGGCACAGTTACTTCTACACAGGGCCACTCTAAACTGAGAAAATACAGGACACGACAGAGACATGGTCAAACTGGAACTGAAAGGGATCTTTTGGGAGTTACCTTTCTCATTTGCTAGTGAAGCCCTTTTGTTCCTTGTTCTGTGTGAGATGGCTTGTGACAAGTGTCTGGCACAAAACGGGTCCTCAGTTAATGTGAGCATCCTTCCCTGTTCCCACTGCTTTCCATTTCCCATTAATGGGTGGGTACAGCTGCTCAGGGCTGCCATCCTAAAAGGCCAAGGAGCAGGGGTGGGGTGGGGGGCCGAGGAAGGAGATCAGGAGACCTGTATCTGCTGGTGGAGAGCCCTTTCCTCCAGAATAAAATTGTACAAATGAAATGGTGAGTTCTCAGCAGATGCCTAGGGCAGCCTTCAAGGAAGAAGAGGCAGCCTGAGTGATGTGTTTGAAGGACATGAATGGACATGTTCAGTGGACATGTATTTGCGAAAACTCCGCGAGATGGTGAAGGACAGGGAAGACTGGTATGCTGCTTTCCATGGGATTGCAAAGAGTCGGGCATGACCGAGTGACTGAGCGCACACACACACACTCCAATACAAAGTAAAATCTTTTTAAGAAGTACCCAAGGAAAAAGGGGGGGCTTTGAAAAAACCACAGAAGAGTTAGCAGTGGAATCTACCTAACCGAGGAGGGTGAGAGATAGGCCAGCCCTGGTAGTCTTGGTTCTCTTACACACCACCCCATCTTGGGTTTACTGGCATGTCCTTGTGCATTCATGTGTCCTTCCATTGCTGTTCAGTCACCCAGTCGTGTCCGACTCTTTTTGACCCCATGGACTGCAGCATGCCAGGCTTCCCTGTCCTTCACCAACTCCTGGCATTTGCTCAGATTCACGTCCATTGAGTCGGTGATGCCATCCAACCATCTCCTCCTCTGTCACCCTTTTCTCCTTTCTTCCCTTGCTGCCTTGTATTTAGACTGAGGCCCACCTGCAGGGGTAGGTTGCTTTTGAGAGGTGTGCAGCTTTCTATCTTTACTGCTTTTCTGCTGTTCTCATGGTTTATTACATCAGCTGGTTTCTAAATTTGATGAATTTCTCTATTTATGGGAGTTTCTCCTTTCTTTTTCTTGGCTGCAAAGTACACAGCCTGTGGGATTTTAGTTCCCTGACCAGGGACTGAACCCAAGCCTTTAGCAGTAAGAACATGGACCTCACTCTGGTGAGGTCTCCAGATCGCTGAGGATCCTGCTTCTTGGCAGTGTGGCTGGTAACGATTCTGGCAGGAGCCACCCTGGCAATTCAGCTTCCCCGGCCTCCCTGGGGTTCAACCTGGATGCTGCCTCCAGGGATCCTCCAGTGACTTTGGGGGCAGTGATTTCTCTGGTAGCCTCTTTACAGTCTCAGGAAAAGGCTGCTCACCCTGCCTTATGGTTTTCAATGTGCAGTAGCTGCTTCCAAGAAATATGTGGTCAGAATACATTCTGTCTTCTGGATCAGAACACAAATTTGTTGAGAACCAACCCCGAGGCAGGCACTCTACTAGGCTCCCAGGGTCCAGAGAAGACAGTCCTTGCTTCGACGAGCTTTCAGTCTTGGGGTTAAACACAAACATGTCATTTCAAGACAACTTGCTGAATTGAGGGGTGAAGCAGGGGAATTCCCCTGAAAGTCCCTCAGACCGTTTGGCTCAGACAAACCTGATGCCTGTGTCCAGCCTGTTTGGCTCCTCTTCTGAGTGGATGGTGCCCAGACAGACAGAACTGAATGTCCAGGGACAGACGCAAGCACAGCCCCGAGGAGGGACACTTAGCTGAGTCCTGGGATGTGGGACGGGAGATGCCTCAGAATCTGGGTTTCTTATGGATGACTTAAAAGAGGAGACTGAGTTGGTGAGGGAGGAGAAAAAGGGTATATCTGGCAGTGGCATCCGCTGAGGAGACTGAGAGCAAGTGTGAAAAGGCAAGGTGTGTTCTTGCATCCTTGGACGGCCAAGTCCATGGGGGTGGGGAGGTCAGCGGGGCAAAGGGTCCTGATAATGATGGGCAAGCTTGAGAGAGACCTGGTCAGGTTTTTCAAAAAGTATATCCAGTGGCTGAGAGGAAGATGGAATTGAGGGAGGTGAGGTTGGAGAAAGAAGTTTCATTAGGGACTTCATGGAACTGAAGGAATCAGGAAACAGACAACTCCCTGCTTATGGGGTTTCCCTTCTTTCCCTCTTTATCCCATTTCCCTCTTCATTCCCAGCTTTGAGGGGAGTGACTGAAGGGCTATCCTTTGCCTCCTCTTTCCCCCTCCTTTTTTTTACTTTTTATTTTGAAATGATTTTAAACTCACAAGATAGATAGCTTCGCTGGTAGCTCAGCTGGTAAAGAATCTTCTTGCAATGCGGGACACTTAGGTTAGATCCCTGGGTTGGGAAGATCCCCTGGAGAAGGGAACGGCTACCCACTCCAGTATTTTAACCTGGAAAATTTCAAAGGGGTCGCAAAGAGTTGGACACAACTGAGCGACTTTCACTTAAACTCATAAGAACCTTCATCTAGCTCCCCACAATGGTATCATCATAAATTCAGGAACATATCAAAATCAGGAAACTGACATTGGTACAAAACTGTTAAGTAGGCTACAGGTTTTATCCAGCTTTCATTGGCTTTTGTATAGTGTGTGTGTGTGTGTGTGTGTGTGTGTGTGTGTAGTTCTGTGCAGTCTTATCTCACATGCATATTTGGATGACCACCACTCTAATCAAGACCAACCCCACCAGGGACCTTCTTCTACTGCCCCTTTCTGGCTACTCCCTCCCCCAAAACCCCCCTCCCCCACTCACCCCGAAGGCCATTCTAATGAGTTAAGCGAAAGCATTCAAACTGCTGCTGACTCAGAAAGGGAAAAAAAGACCCTTCTTGGCACATATAAGTCCTTTGAGTTTTTCTTCCTTACTCTGAATAGGTCACGTCCACCTCCCTGGAGAGCATGGGTGTGGGGGGAGACTCTGTACTTGGGACTAGAAGCAGGATTGTTTTTATCCCCCAGAGGGTTCAAAGTCCTGCCAGGTCCTAAGGCTGAGGACAGGGGCTCTTATTTCTTTCTTTGTTTTCTATATTTTGGGGCTCTTCTTGGCAAACTCTGGGAGATAGTGAGGGACAAGGAGGCCTGGGGTGCTGCAGTCCATGGGGTCCCAGAGAGCCGGACATGACTGGGCAACTGAACAACAATTTAACTCGAAAGTAACCTCTTTTATGAGATTTCTTATGTCCTCAGTAGAGGACAGAATCCAGGCTTAGTCAAAAGCGGATAGGGTGATTTTAAACTTAGAATAGGGATGCACAAGAAATAAATATGTGCCTAATATATGTTCATTTTGTAAACTTTAAATATTGTTCTGTAGGAAGGTCCATTTTCCCCCAAATGATGAATGGTTAATGATGATCAATAATGGCCTCTCATCCTCATTCTAGAGTGTATTTGAAGTTCATAAGTATCATTTTTATGCAGACTGACCTCATCACAGGTGCATTTTGGAGATTTTACATACAAAGCATGTACTTCAGTATCCACTAGCAGGAGTAGTGAAACAATGTGATTGTAATTTTAGAGATGTCATATAATAACAGCTTAGATTCGAGAAACTTTTTTGGCATCATCTGGTATAACTTTTAAATTTATTTTAGGAATTGCTTCTCTAAAGCACTGCTCTTCATGGATGCACAGGCATAGGAGCCCACCGGTTTGCATGCAGCTGCCCCCTCTGTGTTAGCCTGAATTGTTGGTCTATTTCCCGTTTTGTTTGTTTTTGAGTCAAAATCTATCATGTGCATTTTGGTTACTTGTTATAGCTTGTCTTTTCAAACTTTTCCACACGCCGTCTTGTTGGAGTTAAAAGCAGTTTTCTGTTTCCGTGAAACCTTCTTCTAGTGTAAACATCTTCACTTCCTTTCATTGGTCCTCACAGGCCCGTTTCCCATACTCCGGGCCATCCCGTCACCACTTCCTCAGGAAGTGCCCTCACTTACCCATGTCACTATTAAAATGTGGCATCCACATTTTGTCTGCTAGCACACAAAGGAAAACAACAGCACATTTTGAGGGACCAAACTATGTAAGCCACATGTAGGGTATTAAATACTTTCAACAGTATTCTGCTTTAGCGATGTAACAGTCTCTGCATTTAATTCTCCCTGAATACCTTGTAAGAAAATCAGTCACATGAGCACTTCCTCCACAGAGTAAGCACTTAAGGTTCGCTTTCATTATTATTACTAGTCTAAAACAATGAACACGGTATATTTTAAAAACAGCAAAAAGATCCCCCCCCCAAAACAAAATCTCTAAACAACCACAAAGCCACACATCAAAAGGTATGAATATAGGAAACAGTGGATAACCTAGAACAATAAGGTAGCCTTCCACACCTTTTTTTTGGTTTTTTCTATTGAAATATAATTGGGGAATTCCCTGGCGGTCCAGTGGTTAGGACTCTGCACTTTCACTGCTGGAGACCAGGTTTGACCCCTGGTTGGGGAACTAGGTCTGGCAAGCTGGGTGGATTGGCCAAAAATAAAAAAAATGTAACCGACATATAACATTGTGTAAATTTAAGGTGTATACTGTGCTGAAAGTGAAAGTGGCCCATTCGAGTCCGACTCTAGGTGACCCCGTGGACTGTAGCCCACCAAGCTCCTCTCTTCATGGGATTCTCCAGGCAAGAATACTGGAGTGAATTGCCATTCCTTCCTCTGGGGGCTCTTCCTGACCCAGGAGTTGAACTCTGGTTTCATGCATTACAGGCAGATTCTTTACCTCTGAGCAATAATGCGCTACTTTGATACATTTGTGTGCTGTAATATGAGAGCCACCGTAGTGAAAATTAGCACCTCTCTCATGTTACATAATTGTCATTTCCTTTTAGGGGCTGGACTAAGTAAGTTCTAGTCGCAGAAAATTTGCTGATATTGCCTGTATTCACCGTGCTTTGTGTTAGATCTCTAGGACTTATTTACTACTGATTGCAAAGTTTTTCCCTTAAACAACATCTATCTTGTCTCTGCACCTCCATCCTGTGGGTGACTATCATTTACTCTCAGATTTTTACAAGGTTAGCTTTTTTAAGATTCCATGTACAAGTGAGAACATACAGTACGTGTTGCTCTCTGCCTGACTTCTCTCCCTTCCATAGCTCAGTTCCTAGAGCAGAGGCTGGGGGCTCCAGTCAGTTACAGACAAGCCTTCCTGACTCTAAGGATTCTTTCCTTTCTGAGAGAATAATGGTAAGAATCCATTCATTTTGACATGTGAGCAACAACCTTATTTCCCTGCATTCCTGAGATAAAGCCTAATTGAGCAGTGTCTTTTTTTTTTTTTGACAAAGAGGAGTAAAACTCTATCTCTGGGTTTTACAAATACTTTTCAGATAGTAACACAAATGTGTTCTTGTTTCATTAAGTGATACTAGATATCAGAAATCATGATGCTGTGTGGCGAGGCCAAAAAAAAAAGGAGTTTGCGACTTGTCTGGTGGCTCACTGGCTAAGACTCCATGCTGCCAAAGCAGGGGGCCCAGGTTTGATCCTTGGTCAGAGAACTATTGAATTGGCCAAAAAGTTTGTTTGGACTTTTCTGTAAGTGAAAAAAACCTGCATGAACTTTTTGGCCAACCCAATAGATACCATGTGTTGCAACTGAGTGTATGTGCTGCAACTAAGACCTTACACAGTCAAATTAAAAAAAAAAAAAAGCATGTGGAAGAACTATGGTCCTCTAACTTAAAATCATTCTGACATCTCCTTGCTCTAAAGTTCAGAATCTTTAAGCATAGTTCAAAAGGCGTTTTACAATCTGGTCCTGTGTCTGTTACAGCTCTGTTCGTGCACGTACCCTTAATCAGGAATACCAGCTCACCTTCCATCTCCTGGGACCACTGGTCTCCAACACACCTTAGAGCCTTCACACAGGTCTCCCTTTTCTCTTTACCTCAGATCTTAACTGAGATCAGTCCTCAAGGAGACATTTCCAACCTCCCTTTAACCACCCCCTTCCTCCCCACCACCAGCTAGGGTGATCTTGTTACATATCCTCAAGGAGTCCTATACTTTTTCTTTAAGTAAGTTCACTTAATGATAGAACATATTCACATTTATTTATATGATTGCTAATATTCAGAACTTTATGTTTTATTATTTTAGTTTGAGGATATTTGTATTGTATTTCTAGCATCATGTGCAGATTATATCAACTCACTACAGACTCATGAATGAACCATGAGGGACTTCCCTGGAGGTTTTGGGATTAAAACTCCGCGCTTCCACTGCAGGGGGCAAGGATTTGATCTCTGGTCAGCAATTAAGATCTGCATCATGGCCAAAATAATAAAGAAGAAACATGGGCTCTCTAAACCCCTCATAGTCTGACTCCTGTCTCTTCTCAGACCTCACCACTGTCCCCCTCACTCACTCTGTTTGAGCCCCACTGGCCTTCTGGGGTCCCAAGGAAGTCTAAAACTGAGCAAGGAGAATTCCATTAGATCTTAAGGCTCATGGGTTTTCCTCTTTGGCTCAATGCTCTGCCTTCTGGCTACACATATGGCTCTAGGCAAGGGTACATGACTCCACTAGGTGGGGGTCTTCCCCTACTCCAGGCTCTGCCAGGTGACCCTGCCCCCAGGGGCTTTGGGTGGTGGCAGCTCAACCTGTTGAAACCACAGCGCACCCTTCAAAACCCAAATGGAGGCAGCCTGATGATCTCTGAATCACTTCTGGGTCATTCTTCTCTTTTCTTGAAGAGAAGCATACATATGCAGCCCAGTGGTGCAGTCCTGTGGGATCCACAGTGTCCAACAGCCTTCCTTCATTTCATTTTTGTTTCTCAGTGCTTGGTCTTGGCAGTATTTCTGCTGGTATAATCCCGTCTCTTCCTGACTTCCTCTTTCTCTTCATATCCATACTAATCTCTTTATCAAATGGTGAGTGTTTCAGCCACACCCTTAGTGTTTTCTTTAGAACAAATTCTTCTCACTTTTTGATGCAAACCTTTTTTTTTGGCAAGGGGGATTAAAAAAAAACAATTAATTTTAATTGGAGGATAATTACTTTACAATATTGTGATGGTTTTTGCCATATATCAACATGAATCAGCCATATTCATGTATCCCTCCCATTCTGAACCCCCTTCCCACCTTCCTCCCCACCCTATCCCCCTGGGATGTCCCAGAGCACCATTTGGGGTGTCCTGCTTCATGCTTCGGACAAGACTGAGTGACTTGACTTTCACTTTTCACTTTCATGCATTGGAGAAGGAAATGGCAACCTGCTCCAGTGTTCTTGCCTGGAGAATCCCAGGGATGGGGGAGCCTGGTTGGCTGCCGTCTCTGGGGTTGCACAGAGTTGGACACAACTGAAGCAACTTAGCAGCAGCAGCAGCAGCTTCATGCGTTGAATTCACACTGGTTATCTATTTTACATATGGTAATGTACACGTTTCGATGCTCTTCTCTCAACTCATCCCACCCTCTTCTTTCCCCACTAAGTCTGTTCTTTATGTCTGTATCTCCTTTTGTAGGATCTTAGACACCCAACCAGGGATGGAACCCTCGCTCTCTGCGTTGGAAGCAGAATCTTAACCACTGGACTGTCAGGGAAGTCCCAAGAACATGTTCTTCTCATTTTTTGCAACATGAATAGGCTGAGAATTTTCCAAATCTTCATGCTTTGGTTCTTCTTGGCTTAAAGTTTTCTCACTTTCTCTCTCTCTCCTCTTGCATTTTATTATAAGTGGTATGGGGAAACTAGCACCAAGCCTTCTAAACTTTGCTTAGAAATCACTTCAGCTAAATATCCAGTTCCATCATTCCCAAGTTCTATCTTTTGCAGAATGCTAAAACACAGTTCAGCTGAGTGGATGGCCTTTCCTGCAGTTCCAGAAACACGCTCTTCCTTTCCACCTGAGACCTCACCAGGGTGGCTTTACATGTCCACATGTCCACTAGCATTCTTCCTCTTTCTCTGAGAAGATGGAGACTATCTCTCTAGGGCTCCTGTTTTCTTTCTGGTCTGTCATCAACGTTGCCTTTGACATCCATCTTTCTACCAGGAGTCCCATCACAGAAGTGATGGCTTGCTCTCCCGTGCACCTGAGAACTCTTCCGGCCTCTTCTCACTCCCCAGTCCCTCTGCTCACATTCAGGTATTTGTTTCAGCAGCGTTCCCACCCCACCGCCCACCCCAGCCATGGTACCCAAATCAAGTCTGCTTGGGCCGTTGTCACAGAATACCACCAACTGGGTGGCTTAGACAACAGAAATGTATTTCCTCACAATTCTGGCCTTTGAAAAGTTCAAGATCAAGTTTCTGGCCGGATTCAGTTTCTGGTGAAGACTCTTCCTGTGTGCTGTGCTTAGTTGCTCAGTCGTGTCTGACTCTTTGTGACCCCATGGACTCTAGCCTGCCAGGCTCCTCTATCCATGGAATTCTCCAGGCCAGTATACTGGAGTGGGCTGCCTTTCTCTTCTCCAGGGGATCTTCCCAACCCAGGGATTGAACCCAGATCTCCTGCATTGCAGGTGGATTCTTTACTATCTGAGCCAGCAGGGAAGTCCACGAATACTAGAGTGGGGAGCCTATCCCTTCTCCAGGGGAACTTCCTGACCCAGGAATCGAACTGGGGTCTCCTGCATTACAAGCAAATTCTTTATCAGCTGAGCTACCTGGCAAGCCCTTGCAGATGGCCACTCCCCGTTTTTTATCCTCAGTAGCACTGAGCACTGACCAGGACTCCTTGTGCTTCACTTGCTTGTCTTCCTGCTCTGGGATAGGAAGCACCAGGAGGGGCAGAGCGCTGCATCTGAGTGGTTCACTGATGCACCTTCAGTGCTTAGAGCCAGCCTGGCACATGGCAAGTGCCAAATGGGTATCTGTCAAAGTGAAGGAATAAGTTGCTGCCCATTGTGTGTGTGCATGTGTGTGAGTAATAAAAATATATTATTTAATATTTACTTTGTTCTTACCCATGAGGAAAGAAAACCTTGTCACAATGGCTTAAAATCTAAGGTTTCTCTTCTCCGCTCCCTGTCTCCTGAGTCTTCCTCCTCCTTCTTCATGATTTTAAATGTTCTTGTTCGTTTTTATTTCTCGATGCCTAACAGACATTTCTTCTGAGTATGTGTTTGGTTTTACATTCCTGAGATGCTCCTCTTGAGAAAACCCATATTCCTGTTTTTCTCATCATCTGTCTTAAAATGGAACTGAGTGAGGGGGTGTGCTAGCACAGATAACATCCAAATCGGAGCAAAGTTTCCCACTGCAGGTTGCAGATAAT
>SJYQ01104745.1:0-15884 GCA_006410935.1 Redunca redunca
GAATTAATGTCAATGTTTGGCAAAACCAATACAGTAATGTAAAGTAAACTAAAGTAAAAATAAAAATTAAAAATAAATAAATAAATAAAGTTCAACATTTAGAAAACTAAGATCATGGCATCTGGTCCCATTGCTTCATAGCAAATAGATGGGGAAACAGTGAAAACAGTGGCAGACTTTATTTTGGGGTGCTCCAAAATCACTGCAGATGGTGATTACAGCCATGAAATTAAGACACTTACTCCTTGGAAGAAAAGTTATGACCAACTTAGACAACATTTTAAAAAGCAGAGACATTATTTTGCCAACAAAGTTCAATCTAGTACAAAGCTATGGTTTTTCCAGTTTCATGTATGGATGTGAGAGTTGGACTATAAAGAAAGCTGAGCACCAAAGGAGAGTCCTTTGGACTGCAAAGAGATCCAACCAGTTCATCCTAAAGGAAATCAGTCCTGAATATTCATTGAAAGGACTGATGCTGAAACTGAAACTCCAATACTTTGGCCACCTGATGAGAAGAATTGACTGATTCAAAAAGACCCTGATGCTAGGAAAGATTGAAGGCAGGAGGAGAAGGGGAAGACAGAAGATGAAGTCATTGGATGGCATCCCCAACTCAATGGACGTGAGTTTGAGTAAACTTTGGGAGTTGGTGATGGACAAGGAGGCCTGCTGTGCTGCAGTCCATGGGGTTGCTAAAAGTCGGACATGACTGAGTGACTGAACTGAACTGAACCACTCTAATGGCAGAAAGTGAATAGGAACTAAAGAACATCTTGGTGAGGCTGAAGGAGCAAAAGAGCCTGCTTAAAACTAAATATTAAAATAATTAAGATCACTGAATCTGATCCTGTTACTTCGTGGCAAACAGAAGGGGAAAAGGTGGAAGCAGTGATGGATTTCCTCTTCTTGGGCTCTAAAATCACTGTGGATGGTGACTACAGCCATGAAATCAAAAGTCGACTGTTACTTGGCTGGTAAGTTGTGACAAACCTAAACAGTGTGTTGAAAAGCAGAGACATTACTCTGCCAACAAAAGTCTGTACAGTCAAGGCTATAGTCCCTCTAGTGGTCATATACGGTTGTGAGAACTGAACCGTAAAAAAGGCAGAGTGCCAAAGAATTGATGCCTTTGAACTGTGGTGCTGGAGAAGACTCCTAAGAGTCCCTTGGACAGCAAGGAGATCAAAAGAGCCAGTCTCAAGGGAAATCAACCCTGAACACTCATTGGAAGGACTGATGCTGAAGTTGAAGCTCCAGTATTTTGGTTGCCTGATGAGAACAGCCGACTCTTTGGATAAGTCCCTGATGCTGGGGGAAATTGAGGGCAGAAGGAGAAGAGGGTGTCAAAGGATGGGATGGCTGGATGGTATCATTGATGCAATAAACATTAACTTGGGCAAACTTTGGGAGATGGTGAGGGACAGGGAGGCCTGCTATGCTGCAGTCCATGGGGCCCTAAAGAGTCAGACACAACAACTATGTGACTGAACAACAACACAATCGGAGGTAGCTTCTAATAAGCATTTTTTTAAAAAGATTATAAACCTATTTATAAAATAACTCAATGTACTTAATCAAAAGGATTTAAAATGTGTAATAGAAAATACCCACTTACTAGTAAAGAAGTCCAGAGAAGGCAATGGCAATCCACTCCAGTACTCTTGCCTGGAAAATCCCATGGATGGAGGAGCCCGGTAGGCTGCAGTCCATTTGGTCGCTACAAGTCGGACACGACTGAACAAATTAACTTTCACTTTTCACGTTCCACTTTTCACTTTCAGACACTGGAGAAGGAAATGGCAACCCACTCCAATGTTCTTGCCTGGGGAATCCCAGGGACAGCGGGGCCTGGTGGGCTTCCGTCTATGGGGTCGCACAGAGTCAGAAACAACTGAAGCGACTGAGCGGCAGCAGCAGCAGTAAAGAAGTCATGAAAGGAGGAACAGAAGAACATTAAATGAGACATCAGTTCACTTGAGTCGCTCAGTCGTGTCTGACTCTGCAATCCCATGGACTGCAGCATGCCAGGCTTCCCTGTCTTTCACTAACTCCGAGAGCTTGCTCAAACTCATGTCCATCGAGTTGGTGTTGCCATCCAACCATCTCATCCTCTATCATCCCCTTCTCCTCCTGCCTTCAATCTATCCCAGCATCAGGGTCTTTTCCAATGAGTCAGCTCTTCGCATCAGGTGGCCAAAGTATTGGAGCTTCAGCTTCAGCATCAGTCCTTCCAATAAATATTCAGAAGTGATTTCCTTTAGGATGAACTGGTTGGATCTCCTTTTAGTCCTAGGGACCCTCAAGAATCTTTTCCAATACCACACTTCAAAAGCATCAATTCTTCAGTGCTCAGCTCTCTATATAGTCCAACTCTCACATCCATACATGATTACTGGAAAACCATAGCTTTCACCAGGCAGATCTTTGTTAGCAAAGTAATGTCTCTGATTTTTAACATGCTCTCTAGGTCGGTCATAGCTTTTCTTTCAAGGAGCAAACATCTTTTAATTTCATGGCTGCAGTCAAGCTACTTCAGTTTTCTGGCCTTGAGAACCCCATGAACAATATGAAAAGGCAAAAAGATATGACACTGAAAGATGAACTCCCCAGGTCGGTAGATGCCCAATATGCTACTAGAAAAGAGTGGAGAAATGAAAGGAGACATAGAGAAAACAAAATGTAAAATGGCAAGCATGATCAGGTATAGAAAAATAACATCAAATATGAATGAAAGAATTCAATCAAAAAAGAAGTTATTAGAATTGATTTTTAAAAAACAAACAAGATCCAACTATGCTCCGTTTATGAGTCATACTTTATATTGAAAAATATAGGATATCACCTCACACCAGTCAGAATGGCCATCATCATAAAATGTACAAACAATAAATGCTGGAGAGGGTGTGGAGGAAAAGAAACCCTCTTGCACTCCTGGTGGGAATGTAAATAGATAAAGCCACTTTGGAGAGCAGTATGGAGGTTCCTTGAAAAAAAATGAAAGAAGTACCACATGACCCAGTGATAGAGTTTATCACTTAGCACCCAAGATAATAGTTTACACCTTGTCTTGGGATCCTGGATGAGCCCCCAAGATAATAGATGAAAGCTTACAGTGCTCCACTGGATTCGTAGTCTCCGGGACCAAAGACAATCTCACTCACTCGTAGCTTTGTGTAGTAGAAATTTTATTAAAGTGATAGTGACAGAAAAAAGCTGATATAGACATCAAAGGGGGTAGAAAGATTACCCGCCTTGGTAGTTTTAAGCAGGGTATTATATACTTTTCTGCTAAGAATAGAATAGCTCTTAAGAATAGAAAAGAATACCTCAAGGCTGTGAAAATTTTGCCCAGACCCTTTCTTGTAACATATATCCTGGGATGACATCAGCATAAGATTAGCCAGAAGAAACAGGTTAACCCAGAGCTCAAAGCTGTGGAAGTTTTACCCAGACTTTCTCCCATAACATATACTCTGAGCTCAAAAAAAGCATATCCTTAAACAAAAGATACTGCTGCCTACGAGGTCTACATGTCTAAGGCAAAAGAATGTGAAAAGGAAAGAATGTTCACCTCCTCCTTAAATAGGCCTTAGGCTTGGACTCCTTATCAACCTACTTACATTAACTCTCTCGCCAGCAATCTCACTACTGGGCATATATCCAGAGAAAATCATAATTCAACAAGAAACACATACACCTCACTGTTCATTGCTGCACTGTTTACAATTGCCAGGACATGGAAAGAACTTAAATGTCCACCAACAGAGGAATGGATAAAGAAGATGTGGTACATCAATATATGTATACAATTATTCATATACACATATATACAATATTACTCAGCCATAAAATGTAATGAAATTGAGTCATTTGTAGTGACACAGATGGATCTCAAGATTGTCATACAGAGTGAAGTCAGAAGGAGGAAAATAAATATTGTGTATTAATGCATATATATGAAATCTGAAAAAAAAATTGGTATAGATGTTCTTATTTACAAAGCAGAAAAAGAGACACAGATGTAGAGAACAAATGTATGGACACCAAGGGGGGAAGGAAAGGTGGGATGAATTGGGAGGTGGAGATTGACATATGTACACTATCAATGAGTGATTGAGTGAAGTTGCTCAGTCGTGTTCGACTCTTTGTGACCCCATGGACTGTAGCCCACCAGGCTCCTCCATCCATGGAATTTTCTAGGCAAGAGTACTGGAGTGGGTTGCCATTTCCTTCTCCAGGGGATCTTCCCAACCCGGGGATCGAACCCGGGTCTCCCGCATTGCAGGTAGACACTTTACCGTCTGAGCTTTAATACTATGTATAAAATAGACAACAAATGAAAACCTATTGTATAGCACAGGGAAGTCTATTCAATGCTCTGTGGTGACCTAAATGGGAGAGAATCCAAAAAAAAGAGGGGATATATGTATATGCATAGCTGGTTCACTTTACTATATAGTAGAAACTAATACAACACTGTAAAGTATTTATACTCCAATAAAAATTTTAAAAAATATTCTAAAAGACTAAAGAAAACAGTATAAGATATGAAAACAACAACCATAAGAAAGCTAGAGTAGACATATTGATAGCATATCAAACGAAATATAATTTAAGTTAAAAATGCTGTTAATAACAGATAAAAAAAGAGACTTTTTAATGTGCTGTACTTAGTCACTCAGTCATGTCCAATTCCCTGCAGCCCCATGGACTATAGCCCACCATGCTCCTCTGCCCATGGAATTTTCCAGGCAAGAACACTGGATCTGTTTGCCATTTCCTATTCCAAGGGAGCTTCTTGACCTAGGAATCAAACTTCATCTCCTGCATTGTCAGGCAGCTTTTTTACCACTAGCGCCACCTGGGATCAATTTGTCAGGAAGATATAACAATTACGTATGTATCTAAAAATAGGGCCTCAAGAAATATTAAGCAAAAACTGACGGAACTGAAGAAATAGAACAATCAACAGTAATAGTTACAGACATCAATACACCATTCTGAATAGAATAGAATAGAGTAAGATAGGATAGAGCAGGCTAGGTTAGGCTAGAATAGAACAGCTAGAGAGTAAACCTGCAAGGATATAGAGACTTCAAAAACACTATTAAGAAATGAGATATAGCTAATATCTATAGAACACACCACTCAACGACAGAACATATCATCTAAGAACACAAGGAACATTTCTCAGTGTAAGCTGGCCATAAAAGAAGTATCAACAACTTAAAAATAATTGAAATCATTCAAAATATAGTTTAAGGGCACAATGTAATTAAATTAGAAATCAATAGCAAACAGAAATTTGGGAAAAACATAAATATGTAGAAATTTTTAAAAATATCCTTTAACAATGGTTTAAAGAAGAAGTTAGAAANTACCTCTAGGTAGATTTAGATTGAAAAAAAAAAAAAGAGCAAAGATTCAAATTTGTAAAATCAGGAATGAAAGAGGGGACATTACTACCATCCTCACAGAATTTTTTAAATATTATAAAAGGATACTGCAAGCAATTATATGAAAACAAATTTGATAACTAAATGAAATGGAAAAATTCCAAGAAAAAATTAGATTACTAAAACTGACTCAAAGAGATATTGAAAAACTAAGTAGAACAGTAATAAAGAAAAAGATTAAGTAGGAAACTAAAAGTCTTCCCACAAAGATAATCCCAGGCCCAGATGGCTTCACTGGCATATATCAAATATTTAAAGAAGAATTAATAGTAATTATTACTAAACTCTTGCAGAAAATATTCAGTCGGTTCAGTCATTCAGTTGTGTCTGACTCTTTGTGACCCCATGGACTGCAGCACGCCAGGCTCCCCTGTCCGTCACCAACTGCTGGAGCTTGCACAAACTCATGTCCATCGAGTCAGTGATGCCATCCAACCGTCTCATCTTCTGTCATCCCTTTCTCCTCCTGCCTTCACTCTTTCCCAGCATCAGGGTCTTTTCCAATGAGTCAGTTCTTCTCATCAGGTGAACTGGAGTTTCAGTTTCAGCATGAGTCCTTCCTATGAATATTCAGGACTGATTTCCTTTGGATTGAATGGTTTGATCTCCTTGCAGTAAAGGGACTCTCAAGAGTCATCTCCAAACACCACAGTTCAAAAGCATCAATTCTTCGGTGCTCAGCTTTCTTTATGGTCCAACTCTCACATCGATACATGACTACTGGAAAAACCATAGCTTCGACTAGATGGACCTTTGTTGGCAATGTAATGTACCTGCTTTTTAATACGGTATCTAGGTTGGTCATAGCTTTTCTTCCAAGGAGTTAAGCATCTTTTAATTTCATGGCTGCAGTCACCATCTGCAATAATTTTAGAGCCCCCCAAAATAAAGTGTCTCACTATTTCCATTGTTTCCCCATCTGTTTGCCATGAAGTGATGGAACCAGATGCCATGCTCTTAGTTTTCTGAATGTTGAGTTTTAAGCCTGCTTTTTCACTCTCATCTTTCACTTTCATCAAGAGGCTCTTTAGTTCTTCTTCGCTTTCTGCCATAACGGTGGTGTAAATCTGCATACCTGAGGTTATTGATATTTCTCCTGGCAATCTTGATTCCAGCTTGTGCTCCATCCAGCCTAGCATTTCACATGATGTACTCTGCATATAAGTTAAACAAGCAAGGTGACAATATACAGCCTTGATGTACTCCTTTCCCAATTTGGAAACAGTCTGTTGTTTCATGTCCAGTTCTAACTGTTGCTTCTTGACCTGCATATAGATTTCTCAAGAGGCAGGACAGGTGGTACGGTATCCCCATTTCTTTAAGAATTTTCCACAGTTTGTTGTGGAAATCATAAAACATTGCTCAAAGATATTAAAGAAGACATAAATAAATGACAAAAACCTTAACATGTTTAGATTGACTTAATTGGATTGAAAGACTTAATATTGTTGAGACAGGTATGTTCTCTAAATTATTATACAGATTCTACACAATTCCAATCAAAATCCCAAGTGGCTGTTTTGAAGAAATTGACTGACTCTAAAATTCATATAGAAAGTTGAGGGATCCAGAAATATCAAACTGGCAGACTTACACTTCCCAATTTCACAATTTACAATAAAGCTACCAGTCATGAAGTCAGTATCTTGCTAGCATAAGTATCAATACAAATATAAATTGATGGAATAAAAATGAATGTCCAGAAATAAGTCCTTTCATTTATAGTCAACTGATTTTCAATAAAGATGTCAAAAAAAATTGTGAAAAGCGGTCTTTTTAACAAAAAAACAATGGAATAATTAGATACTTACATGCAAAATTATGAATTTAACTCTACTTCACACCATACACAAAAATTAATCCAAAATGTGTCAAGACCTAAAATTATAAAACTCTTACAAAAATATGGGAGTCAGGGCGTGGTCCTAAAATGGTAGAGGAATACGATGGGGAGACCACTTTCTCCCCCACAAATTCATCAAAAGAACATTTGAATGCTGAGTAAATTCTGCAAAACAACTTCTGAATGCTGGCAGAGGACATCAGACACCCAGAAAAGCAGCCCATTGTCTTCAAAAGGAGATGGAGAAGTCTTGAGGCTACTGTAAGAATAAGACTGAAAGCCAGAGGCAAGAAGCTTATGTCCAAATCCTGAGAACACCAGAGAACTCCTGATTCCAGGGAACATTAATCAGCAGGAGCTCATCAAACCCCTCCATACCTACACTGAAACCAAGCACCACCCAAGGGCCAACAAGTTCCAGAGCAAGACATACCATGCAAATTCTCCAGCAACACAGGAACATAGCTCTGAGCTTCAATATACAGGCTGCCCAAAGTCACACCAACCCCACTGCCATCTCTTAAATCATTACCGGACACTTCATTGCACTCCAGAGAGAAGAAATCCAGCTCCACCCACCAGAACACCGACACAAGCTTCCCTAACCAGGAAACCTTGACAAGCCACCCATCCAACCCCACCCACAGAAAGGAAACTCCACAATAAAGAGAACTCCACAAACTGCCAGAATACAGAAAGGCTACCCCAAACACAGCAATATAAACAAGATGAAGAGGCAGATGAATATCCAGAAGGTAAAGGAACAGGATAAATGCCCCCCAAACCAAACAAAAGAGGAAGAGATAGGGAATCTACCTGATAAAGAATTCCGAATAATGATAGTGAAAATGGTTCAAAATCTTGAAATCAAAATGGAGTTAAGGATAAGTAGCCTGTAGACAAGGACTGAGAAGATGCAAGAAAGGTTTAACAAGGACCTAGGAGAAATTTTAAAAAAGAGTCAATATATAATGAATAATGCAATAAATGAGATCAAAAACACTCTGGAGGGAACCAACAGTAGAATAATGAAGGCAGAAGATAGAATAAGTGAGGTAGAAGATAGAATGGTAGAAATAAAAGAAACAGAGAGGAAAAAAGAAAAATGAACTAAGAGAAATGAGGACAAACTCAGAGACCTCTGGGACAATGTTAAATGCCCCAACATTCGAATCATAGGAGTCCCAGAAGAAGAAGACAAAAAGAAAGACCATGAGAAAATACTTGAGGAGATAATAGTTGAAACTTCCCTAAAATTGGGAAGGAAATAATCACCCAAGTCCAAGAAACCCAGAGAGTCCCAAACAGGGTAAACCCAAGGTGAAACACCCCAAGATACATGTTAATCAAATTAACAAAGATCGAACATAAAGAACAAATATTAAAAGCAGCAAGGGAAAAACAACAAATAACACACAAAGGGGATTCCCATAAGGATAATAGCTGATCTTTCAATAGAAACTCTTCAGATCAGGAGGGAATGGCAGGACATACTTAAAGTGATGAACTAAAATAACCTACAGCCCAGATTACTGTACCCAGCAAGGATCTCATTCAAATATGAAGGAGAAATCAAAAGCTTTCCAGACAAGCAAAAGCTGAGAGAATTCAGCACCACCAAACCAGCTCTCCAACAAATGCTCTAGGATCTTCTCTAGACAGGAAACACAAAAAGGGTGTAGAAACTCGAACCCAAAACAATAAAGTAAATGGCAACGGGATCATATTTATCAATAATTACCTTAAGTGCAAATGGGTTGAATGCCCCAACCAAAAGACAAAGACTGGCTGAATGGATACAAAAACAAGACCCCTAAATATGTCATCTACAAGAGACCCACCTTAAAACAAGGGACACATACAGACTGAAAGTGAGGGGCTGGAAAAAGATATTCGATGCAAATAGAGATGAAAAGAAAGCAGGAGTAGCAATACTCATATCAGATAAAATAGAGTTTAAAACAAAGGCTGTGAAAAGAGACAAAGGACACTACATAATGATCAAAGGATCAATCCAAGAAGAAGATATAGTAATTATATATGCACCCAACATAGGAGCACAGCAACATATAAGGCAAATGCTAACAAGTATGAAAGTGGAAGTTAACAATAACACAGTAATAGTGGGAGACTTTAATACCTCACTCACACCTATGGATAGATCAACTAAACAGAAAATTAACAAGGAAACACACACTTCAAATGATACAACAGACCAGTTAAACCTAATTGATATCTATAGGACATTAACCCCAAAACAATGAATTTCACCTTTTTCTCAAGTGCACATGGAACCTTCTCTAGGATAGATCACATCCTGGGCCATAAATCTAGCCTTGGTAAATTCAAAAATATTTAACTCATTCCAAGCATCTTTTCTGACCACAATGCAGTAAGATAAGATCTCAATTACAGGAGAAAAACTATTAACAATTCCAACATATGTAGGCTGAACAACACAGTGCTGAATAACCAAAAAAAATCACAGAAGAAATAAAAAAGAAATAAAAATATGCATAGAAATGAATGAAAATGAAAATATAAAAACCCAAAACCTGTGGGACTTCCTGCTAAGGGGAAGGTTCATAGCAATACAGGTAAACCTCAGGAAACAAGAAAAAAGTCAAATAAATAACATAACTCTACCCCTAAAGCAACTAGAAAAGGAAAAAATGAAGAAGCCCAGGGTTCATAGAAGGAAAGAAATCTTAAAAAGTTAGGGAGATAAATAAATGCAAAACAAACAAAAGAGACCATAAAAAAATCAACAAAGCCAAAAGCTGGTTCTTTGGAAGATAAATAAAATTGACAAACCATTAGCCAGACTCATCAAGAAACAAAGGGAGAAGAATCAAATCAATAAAATTAGAAATGAAAATGGAGAGATCACAACAGACAACACAGAAATGCAAAGGGTCATAAGAGACTACTATCAGCAACTATATGGCAATAAAATGGACAACTTGGAAGAAATGGACAAATTCTTAGAAAAGTACAACTTTCCAAAACAGAACCAGGAAGAAATAGAAAATCTTAACAGACCCATCACAAGCACGGAAATTGAAACTGTAGTGAGAAATCTTCCAGCAAGCAAAAGCCCAGGACCAGACGGCTTCACAGCTGAATTCTACCAAAATTTGAGAGAAGAGCTAACACCTATCCTACTCAAATGCTTCCAGAAAATTGCAGAGGAAGGTCAACTTCCAAACTCATTCTATGAGGCCACCATCACCCTAATACCAAAACCTGACAAAATGCCACAATAAACAAAACTACAGGCCAATATTACTGATGAATATAGATGCAAAAATCCTTAACAAAATTCTAGCAAACAGAATCCAACAATATATTAAAAAGATCATACATCATGACCAAGTGGACTTTATCTCAGGCATGCAAGGATTCTTCAATAAGTGCAAATCAATCAATGTAATACACCACATTAACAAATTGAAAAACAAAAACCATACGATTATCTTAATAGATGCAGAGAAAGACTTTGACAAAATTCAACATCCATTTATGATAAAAAAAAATCCCTCTAGAAAGCAAGAATAGAAGAAACATACTTCAACATAATAAAAGCTATATATGACAAACCCACAGCAAACATTATCCTCAATGGTGAAAAATTGAAAGCATTTTCCCTGAAGTCAGGAACAAGACAAGGGTGCCCACTTTGACCACTACTATTCAACATAGTTTTGGAAGTTTTGGCCACAGCAGTCAGAGCAGAAAAAGAAATAAAAGAATCCAAATTGGAAAAGAAGAAGTAAAACTCTCACTGTTTGCAGATGACATGATACTCTACACAGAAAACCCTAAAGACTCCACCAGAAAATTACTAGAGCTAATCAATGAATATAGTAAAGTTGCAGTATATAAAATCAACACACAGAAATCCCTTGCATTCCTATACACTAATAATGAGAAAATAGAGAAATTAAGGAAACAATTCCATTCACCATTGCAATGAAAAGAATAAAATACTTAGAAATATATCTACCTAAATAAACAAAAGACCTATATATAGAAAATTATAAAACACTGGCGAAAGAAATCAAAGAGGACACAAATAGGTGGAGAAATATACCGTGTTCATGGATCAGAAGACTCAATATAGTGAAAATGAGTATACCCAAAGCAATCTATAGATTCAATGCAATCCCTATCAGGCTACCAATGATATTTTTCACAGAACTAGAACAAATAATTTCACAACTTTTATGGAAATACAGAAAACCTCGAATAGCCAAAGCAATCTTGAGAAAGAAGAATGGAACTAGAGGAATCAACCTGCCTGACTTCAGGCTACACTATCATTAAGACAGTATGGTACTGGCACAAAGACAGAAATATAGATCAATGGAACAAAATAGAAAGCCCAGAGATAAATCCACGCACCTATGGACACCTTATCTTCGACAAAGAGGCAAGAATATATGATGGAGAAAAGACAATCTCTTTAACAAGTGGTGCTAGGAAAACTGGTCAACCACTTGTAAAAGAATGAAATTAGAACACTTTCTAACACCATACACAAAAATAAACTCAAAATGGATTAAAGATCTAAAGGTAAGACCAGAAACTATAAAACTCCTAGAGGAGAACATAGGCAAAACAACACTCTGACATAAATCACAGCAGGATCCTCTATGACCCACCTCCCAGAACATTGGAAATAAAAGCAAAAATAAATAAGTGGGACCTAATTAAAATTAAAAGCTTCTGCACAACAAAGGAAACTATGAGCAAGGTGAAAAGACAGCCTTCAGAATGGGAGAAAATAATAGCAAATGAAGCAACTGACAAAGAATTAATCTCAAAAATATACAAGTAGCTCCTGCAGCTCAATTCCAGAAAAATAAATGACCCAATCAAAACATGGGCCAAAAAACTAAACGGACATTTCTCCAATGAAGACATACAGATGGCTAACAAACACATGAAAAGATGCTCAACCTCACTCATCCTCAGGTCAGTTCAGTTCAGTCACTCAGTCGTGTCCGACTCTTTGCGACCCTATGAACTGCAGCACGCCAGGCCTCCCTGTCCATCATCAACTCCTGGAGTTCACACAAACTCATGTCCATCGAGTCAGTAATGCCATCCAGCCATCTCATCCTCTGTCGTCCCCTTCTCTTCCCACCCCTAATCCCTCCCAGTATCAGAGTCTTTTCCAATAAGTCAACCCTTCTCATGAGGTGGCCAAAGTGTTGGAGTTTCAGCTTTAGCATCAGTCAGTCCAAAGAACACACAGGGCTGATCTCCTTCAGAATGGATTGGTTGGATCCCCTTGCAGTCCAAGGGACTCTCAAGAGTCTTCTCCAACACCACAGTTCAAAAGCATCAGTTCTTCGGTGCTCAGCTTTCTTCACAGTTCAACTCGCACATCCATACATGACCACTGGAAAAATCATAGCATTGACTAGATGGGCCTTTGTTGGCAAAGTAATGTCTCTGCTTTTGAATATACTATCTAGGTTGGTCATAACTTTCCTTCCAAGGAGTAAGTATCTTTTAATTTCATGGCTGCAATCACCATCTGCAGTGAGAAATGCAAATAAAAACCACAATAAAGTACCATTTCATGCCAGTCAGAATGGCTGCTATCCAAAAAGTCTACAACCAATAAATGCTGGAAAGGGTACGGAGAAAAGGGAACCCTCTTACACTGTTGGTGGGAATGCAAACTAGTACAGCTACTATGGAGAACAGTGTGGAGATTCCTTTAAAAAGTGGAAATAGAACTGCCATATGACCCTGCAATCCCACTGCTGGGAATACACACCGAGGAAACCAGAATTGAAAGAGACACGTGTACCCCAATGTTCATCACAGCACTGTTTATAATAGCCAGGACATGGAAGCAACCTAGATGTCCATCAGCAGATGAATGGATAAGAAAGCTGTGGTACATATACACAATGGAGTATTACTCAGCCATTAAAAAGAATACATTTGAATCAGTTCTAATGAGGTGGATGAAACTGGAGCCCGTTATACAGAGTGAAGTAAGCCAGAAAGAAAAACACCAATACAGTGTACTAATACATATATGTGGAATTTAGAAAGACAGTAACAATCACCCTATATGTGAGACAGCAAAAGAGACGCAGATGTATAGAACAGTCTTTTGGACTCTGTGGGAGAGGGAGAGGGTGGGATGATTTGGGAGAATGGCATTGAAACATGTATATTATCATATGTTAAACGAATCGCTAGTCCAGGTTCGATGCATGATACAGGGTGCTCTGGGCTGGTGCACTGGGATGACCCAGAGGGATGGGATGGGGAGGGATGTGGGAGCGGGGTTCAGGATAGGGAACACATGTAAACCCGTGGTGGATTCATGTCAATATATGGCAAAACCAATACAATACTGTAAAGTAATTAGCCTTCAATTAAAATAAATAAATTTACATTAAAAAATATGGGAGTCAATATTCACATCGTGGATTGGGCAATAATTTATTAGATATGACACCAAAATGTGAGTGAAAGTCGCTCAGTCATCTCTGACTCTTTGTCACCCCATGGAATTCTCCAGGCCAGAATACTGGAGTAGGTAGCCTTTCCCTTCTCCAGAGGATCTTCCCAACTTCCCAACCAAGGGATCACACCCATGTCTCCCACATTGCAGGTGGATTCTTTTCTAGCTGAGCCACAGGGAAGCCCATGAATACTGGAGTGGGTAGTCTATCCCTTCTCCATCAGATCTTCCCTACCCAGGAATCAAATGGGTCTCCTGCATTGCAGGCAGATTCTTTACCAACTGAGCTATCAGGGAAGCCCAAAGCACAAATAATAAAGGAAAAATCAGTAAGTTAGACAATACAAATGTAAAACAACCACATTTCAAAAGGCAAAGTCAAGAAAGTAAAAATGAATTCTATACTAGGTGTATGCTGCTGCTGCTACTAAGTCACTTCAGTTGTGTCCAACTCTGTGTGACCCCATAGATGGCAGCCCACCAGGCTCCCCCATCCCTGGGATTCTCTAAGCAAGAACACTGGAATGGGTTGCCATTTCCATCTCCAGTGCATGAAAGTGAAAGGTGAAAGTGAAGTCGCTCAGTCATGTCTGACTCTTTGCGACACCATGAACCATAGCACGCCAGGCCTCCCTGTCCATTACTAACTCCCGGAGTTCACCCAAACCCATGTCCATTGAGTAGGTGATGCCATCCAACTATCTCATCCTCTGTTGTCCCCTTCTCCTCCTGCCCTCAATCTTTCCCAGCATCAAGGTATTTTCAAATGAGTCAGCTCTTCGCATCAGGTGTCCAAAGTACTGGAGTTTCAGCTTCAACATCAGTCCTTCCAAAGAACACCCAAGACTGATCTGCTTTAGGATGGACAGGCTGAATCTCCTTGCAGTCCAAAGGACTCTCAGGAGTCTTCTCCAATGCCACAGTTCAAAAGCATCAATTCTTCAGTGCTCAGCTTTGATTATAGCCCAACTCTCACATCCAGACATGACCCCTGGAAAAACCATAAACTTGACTATACAGACCTTTGTTGACAAAGTGTATACTAATCAGAAGTGAAGCCTTGTTCTTACTATAGATACATATACAAGTATATTTATGACAGCATTATTCATAAGAATTGCAAGTTGGAAACAACTCAAACAGTAGAATGCTCATATAAACCAATTGTGGCATACTCATACACTGAAACTCTATACAGAAATGAAAAACGATGAACTATAGATTCAATCTCAACACATAATGTTGAATGAAAGAAGCACCATATGAAATAATACATATCATTAATTTCATTTATTATTAGATCACAGTTTTAGAGACTGAGATGTAGTCATTTTGGTGGGAAAAGTGGGGTAGTGATTGAGGGGCCATGAAAGGAGGCTCTGCTATCCGTAATTCTTTTATTCCTTGATCTAGATAATGATTATAAGGTTATTTGCCTTGGGTATTTTGGGTATTTGATTATAAGGTTATTTGCTTTGGGATAACTCATTGTGCTCCATAATATGTATATTTTCAACATACTTTTGTGTGGGTATCACTTGAATTAAAGCAAAATTACTGTCAAAGCAGCTGAAATAAAGAACAAAAAAAAAAAACCAGGAAATCACAGTACAGATGAGTTAATAGCAAATAGTGAAACAATTAAAATGTTCCAGTCCAAATAACTGTTCTAAATACCATCCCTCAAAGTATGAAAATGCCATTAATAATTCTTTAAGAGATGATTATCTAAAGTATAATTTATTTTAAAAAGCAGTCCAAAATTTTAAAAAATATAAACAAATACTGGGAAAGGCAGGGGAAAATTCAAAGAAGTGAAATTGTGCTGAATAGACTTGCCCTGCCTAGTTGGAAAGGTCAATAGAGAATTATAGATTATGTTTTATTTTGCTTTGCTTTTAAGGTTTTTAAAAGCAAAATACTTTAAAAAAAACTATATATTGCTTACAAGAGGTAAACACACACACACACACACACACACATAAAATATAATAAAACAGCCAAGGAGAGGCATAAATAAAGACTTGGGCAAAATATATGAACAAATGTAAAGAAAATCAATTTCAAAATAATTAATAAAATGATGCAT
>SJYQ01104745.1:17400-56175 GCA_006410935.1 Redunca redunca
CATTGACTTACACTATGTCAAAATTGAACTCTGGAAATACCAAAGACTTAAGTAAAAGTATAAAATCATAAGAAAAAAGTTAATATATGTGAATAATTTCACAAATCTTGAGATACAGAAAACTGACTATGACAAATAGCCACCAACAATTAGAGAAAAAAAATATGTATTACTCGATCAAAATGGAAGAAAAAAATCTATGTAATTTTTAAAAACTAATGATAAAATGAGAGAAAATATTTGAAAATGTTTGGGAGAAAAAATGGTAATGTATAAATTATATTCATCAAATTTACCAAAGAAGAAACACATAGGGACCAAAAATATATGTATAGAGCATAGACGTTGATGTTCAGAGAATTGCAGATTCCATTAAGAAAATGGAATGTTTTATAATTAGCAAGGAGAAGGTAAAGATATCTTCAAACATTTTTAATCATAATGAAACTGTTTAATCTTTATAGAGATGATCTGTTGAAGATCTGAAAAATTGTTCCTCAAATGTCTTTGGACACAGCCATTGCAGTAGGAAATTATCATAAGGAAATAGTCATAAAAATGCAAAATGTTAACTATGTCAGAGGATCAATTTGGTTAATAGCACCTATTCCCTATTCTAGCTTTGGTGATAGAGCTCTATCAGCTGCAGTGCATTTGCATTCATTTTTATCATCCAGGAGACAAAATGTTACCCCATATTTTTCAAGTTTCACTATAGATCAATTTCCAAGCTGCTCATTCAGGTTTCATCATCTCTTTGATTTAATTGGACTTTGTGAGGCTAACACAATTACTGTTTAGAAAAATTTGATGATGTGTCAGTTTCTTTACAAGAGCCCTGATTTTTAAAAGCCAGGTTAAAATGAGAGAGACATGGGAGGGGTTTTGCAAATTAGCCATCTTATAAAAACAGCTTGGTGGGCTACCTCAGCATAGAAAAGAGCAAAGAAGAAGCCAGTGCTCTCCTTAGGAGAGAAGCATTCTGGATCCCATTTCTTACCTCAGCACCTGGAGACTTCAAGAGCAAATCTGCCTTTATTTTTCCTCTTGCTGCAGGTTAGTTTTATGACCTGGATTTCCTCAAAGACCTTGGAACTTAACGGGTATTTCAAAATTTTTATTTTATGCCATATTGTTGAATGATTAGAGGAATATGCTTGTGTTTTATGTATGCAATAGAAAGAAAAGGGCTAACTAATTAATATAGAATGTTCACAAGAGAAGAGGAAAATAGATCAAGAATTTATCAAAAGAGCAAGTTATTACCATTTCCAGTGGGACAGAAGTAGGTGAACTGCATATATGGAGAGAGATTTGGAGAGGGATTTGGCTCACAGATTTTATCTGGATTTATTTCAGATGAGAGGATAAATGGACAGACATAATTAGAAACGAATTTAAAGGGAGCTCCTGGAGGATTGAGGGGATATAAATGATCAAAGACACACTTATTACATACTAAACACAAATCCTATGTGCTAATAGCTTTTCATTCAACAGCCAAGAAATCTAAATACCCTCAAGAAAAGTATCCGAGTAGACATTTTTGACATTTGAAAGGTAATTTTTCCAAAAAAATGTGTATATCTTAGTGGAAGCATAGTAGCTTTGGCATTTAAAAATGGACAGTGAATATTTGGGTCTAATTTTCAAATTAATAAGTGCAATGCTCTTTCTCCATGTATTTCTGTGATTCATTTTCTTGCTAATATAGGTTTGTACTGCTATTGTGTGGTCCAGGATGTTGGTTGTATCTATAATTCTGCTAAGTACTTGGAATAACTATGCTATGCATTAACTGTAGTACTCAGAGGGATTATTTAGACATTGCTGTTGTCATTGGGTAAACTCATTGCTTCTGGATACATTTGCAAGGAGTAGCAAGTGAAGAGGAGCTAAAAAGCCTCTTGATGAAAGTGAAAGAGGAGAGCAAAAAAGTCGGCTCAAAGCTCAACATTCAGAAAATGAAGATCATGGCATCCGGTCCCATCACTTCATGGGAAATAGATGGGGAAACAGTGGAAACAGTGTCAGACTTTATTTTTGGGGGGGCTCCAAAATCACTGCAGATGGTGACTGCAGCCATGAAATTAAAAGATGCTTACTCCTTCGAAGAAAAGTTATGACCAACCTAGATAGTATATTCAAAAGCAGAGACACTACTTTGCCAACTAAGGTCCATCTAGTCAAGGCTATGGTTTTTCCTGTGGTCATGTATGGATGTGAGGGTTGGACTGTGAAGAAGGCCGAGCGCTGAAGAATTGATGCTTTTGAACTGTGGTGTTGGAGAAGACTCTTGAGAGTCCCTTGGACTGCAAGGAGATCCAACCAGTCCATTCTGAAGGAGATCAACCCTGGGATTTCTTTGGAAGGAATGATGCTGAAGCTGAAACTCCAGTACTTTGGCCACCTCATGCGAAGAGTTGACTCATTGGAAAAGACTCTGATGCTGGGAGGGATTGGGAAGAGGAGGAGAAGGGGACGACCAAGGATGAGATGGCTGGATGGCATCACGGACTCGATGGACGTGAGTCTGAGTGAACTCCGGGAGATGGTGATGGACAGGGAGGACTGGTGTGCTGTGACTGATGGGGCCGTAGAGAGTCGGACATGACTAAGCGACTGAACTGAACTGAACTGAACTGAGCAAAACATCCGTGGTACAGGGTTCAATTCAGTTCACTTCAGTCGCTCAGTTGTGTCCGACTCTTTGCAACCCCATGAACTCCAGCACTCCAGACCTCCCTGTCCATCACCAACTGCCGGAGTCTACCCAAACCCATGTCCATTGAGTTGGTGATGCCATCTAAACCATCTCATCCTCTGTTGTCCCCTTCTCCTCCTGCCCTCAACCTTTCCTAGCATCAGGGTCTTCTCAAATGAGTCAGTTCTTCACATCAGATGACCAAAGTATTGGAGTTTCAGCTTCAACATCAGTCCTTCCAATGAACACCCAGGACTGAACTCCTTTAGGATGGACTGGTTGGATCTCCCTGCAGTCCAAGGGACTCTCAAGAGTCTTCTCCAACACCACAGTTCAAAAGCATCAATTCTTTGGTGCTCCACTTTCTTTATAGCCCAACTCTCACATCCATACATGACTACTGGAAAAACCATAGCCTTGACTAGACAGACCTTTGTTGACAAAGTAATGCCTCTGCTTTTTAATATGCTGTCTAGGTCAGTCATAACTTTCCTTCCAAGGAGTAAGTGTATTTTAATTTCATGGCTGCAATCACAATCTGCAGTGATTTTAGAGCCCTCCAAAAAAAACAAACTCAGCTAGTGTTTCCACTGTTTCCCCATCTATTTGCCATGAAGTGATGGGACTGGATGCCATGATCTTAGTTTTCTAATGTTGAGCTTTAAGCCAACTTTTTCACTCTCATCTTTCACTTTCATCAAGAGGCTCTTTAGTTCTTCTTCACTTTCTGCTTTAAGGGTGGTATCATCTGCATATGAGGTTATTGATATTTCTCCTGGCAATCTTGATTCCAGCTTGTGGTTCCCCCAGCCCAGCATTTCTCATGATGTACTCTACATATAAGTTAAATAAGCAGGGTGACAATACACAGCCTTGATGTACTCCTTTTCCTATTTGGAACCAGTCTGTTTTTCCATGTCCAGTTCTAATTGTTGCTTCCTGAGCTACATACATGTTTGCTTAAATTAAAAGAACTTACCAAGGAACTCTAAATAGAAAAATAATCATATTTTAATAGCTACTCTAATTCACTATAATTGAAACTTATAAATTACAGAACACCACTCAGTTTCTCCTTCAATTCGGAGTAGAGAGCAGAGATACGGGGAAGAAATCACCACATCATAAGGTAAGGAGACATCCCTTGAGAAAACACTATTACTTTGTGGTTCTGTTAAGTGGTAGAGGATAAAACATTATGTTGTTGAATAGAGAGTGGAAAGAGAAGCAGTGTCATCAGAGGTATTTACAGGTAAGTTGCATTTCTGAATACCAAATATATTCTTTGCTCCATCCTTTGAAAAAGTACCCTGTCCAATCTGACCTCTGATACTGGTACTGCCTCTGATACTTGTAACTAATACTCCCTGTCGAACCTCATTATACCCCTTATATCCTTTTGGTATTAGTCATAAGGCTTTCCTTCCTTCTTCAAAAAGTCCAAGTGCCTGTCTCAGACTCTCTGCTTGGAATTCTCTCTCAGATATCACATGTCTTGGTTCTTTTTTAAAAATAATTTAATTTAATTTAAACAAGGACACAAAAAACAGGAGGTGGTGACCAAAGTCTTCAGCAAGGAGAGGGAAGTAAGAAAGGGAAAGGAAAGAAGAAGAAGTGATCTGGCCTGAGAACCAAGGATGTGATACAGCTAGGAGAGACATGAATGGAGGCTTTGCTTGTATCTGAAGGAAACAGAAGATTTTTCTTTGCATCATTTAACTGAGCTGTGAACATTTGTGCCTCCCAGCTTCAACATCAGAGCTGATAATGAAATAAATACACATCAGAAGTTTGCATCCAGCTCTTATGCAGTATAAAAGACATTTTTCTTTTTTGCCTCTTCATGCAGAGTTTTTGTGAAAGAAAGAAGCATATTCTTAAATGGACAGTGGGCTCTGCCATAAGTTACTTGAAATCCTGTATCTGTTTGTCCTCTATGTAAACGTGTTTCAAATAAATGAGTTTAATAAGATTTGAAATACAAAAAAAATAAAAATAAAAATAATTTAATTTAATTGGAGGAAAATTACATTATAATATTGTGATGGTTTTGGGCATATATTAGCATGAATTGGCCATATGTATACACGTGTAATCCCCATCCTGAAATCCCCCTCCCACATCCTACCCCTTCCTCCCCTCCTGTCTCATCCTTTCCCTCTAGATTGTCACAAAGCACCAGCTTTGGGTGCCCTGTTTCATGCATTGAATTTGCACTGTTCATCTACTTTACATATGGTAATATATAGTTTCAATGCTATTTTCTCAAATTATCCTGCCCTCATCTTCTCCCACTGAGTCCAAAAGTCTGTTCTTTACCTCTGTGTCTCCTTTGCTGCCCTGTATGTACCATCATCAGTATCATCCTTCTAGATTCTATATATATATTCATTAATATACACTATTTGTCTTTCTCTTTCTGACTTACTTCATTCTGTATAATAGGCTGTAGGTTCATCCAGCTCATTAGAACTGCCTCAAATGTGTTCCTTTTTATAGCTGAGTAATATTCCATTGTGTATATGTACAACAACTTCCTATCCATTCATCTGCCAATGGACATCTAGGCTGCTTCCATGTCCTAGCTATTGTAAACTGTGCTGCAGTGAACATTGGAGTACAGGTGTCTCTTTCAGTTCTGGTTTCCTTTGGAATATATGCCCAGGAGTGGGGTTACTGGGTCATATGTTTTTTAAGGAATCTCTGCACTGTTCTCCATAGTGGCTGTACCAGTTTTCATTCCCACCAACAGTGTAAGAGGGTTCCCTTTCCTCCATGCTCACTCCAGCATTTATTGTTTGTAGACTTTTTGATGATGGCCCTCTGACTGATGTAAGATGATGCCTCATTGTGGTTTTGATTTGCCTTTCTCTAATAATGAATGGTGTTGAGCATCTTTTCATGTGTTTATTATCCATCCAAATGTCTTCTTTGGAGAAATGTTTGTTTAGGTCTTTTACCCACTTTTTGATTGGGTTGTTTCTTTTTTCTGGTACTGAGCTGCATGGGTTGCTTATATATTTTGGAAATTAATTATTGTCTGTTGTTTTATTTGCTGTTGTTTTCTCCCATTCTGAGGGCTGTCTTTTCACCTTGCTTATAGTTTCCTTGTTGTGCAAAAGCTTTTAAATTTAATTAGGTCCCATTTGTTTATTTCTGTTTTTATTTCCATTACTTTGGGAGGTGGGTCATAGAGGATCTTGCTGTGATTTATATTAGAGAGTGTTTTGCCTATGTTTTCCTCTAAGAGTTTTATAGTGTCTGGTCTTACATTTAGATCTTTAATTCATTTTAAGTTTATTTTTATATATGATGTTTAAATATGTTCTTGGTGAAGGTGAAGTCACTCAGTCGTGTCTGACTCTTTGCAACCCCGTGGACTGTAACCTACTAGACTTCTCTGTCCATAGGATTCTCCAGGGAAGAACACTGGAGTTGATTGTCATTTCCTTCTCCAGGGGATCTTCCTGACCCAGGGATCGAACCCGGGTCTCCCGCATTGGAGGCAGACGCTTTAACCTCTGAGCCACCAGGGAAGAGACTAAATATGTTCTAGATTGACTCTTTTACAGGTAGTTGAACAGTTTCCTCAGCACCACTTGTTGAAGAGACTGTCTTTTCTCCATTGTATATTTTTGCCTCCTTTGTCAAAAATAAGGTGTCCATAGGTGCATGGGTTTATTTCTGGACTTTCTATTTTGTTCCATTGATCTATATTTCTATCTTTGCACCAGTACCATACTGCCTTGATGACTGTAGTTTTGAAGTATAGTCTGAAGTCAAGAAGGTTGATTCCCAGCTTCTTTACTTTTGTCTTGGTTCTTTACTCCCTGCTTAAATGTCATTCTTGAGTCCTTCTCTGACCATCCTGTATGAAATAATACCCTGGCTCCTCTATTTCCTATAGACTGTATGCTCCTTAATTTTTCTACATAGAATGTATCATCTTACTACTTATTTGCTTAATTGTTTGGTCTCTACCTCATTAGAATGCTTTTAAAGAACTGTGTCTGATCTGTTCAATGCTATATCTGCCCCACTAAAGTAATGTCTGGTATATACTAGGCATCCAATTGATATCTATTGAATGAATGAATGGCATAATATTAATCT
Source organism: Redunca redunca (assembly GCA_006410935.1). Lineage (NCBI taxonomy): Eukaryota > Metazoa > Chordata > Mammalia > Artiodactyla > Bovidae > Redunca > Redunca redunca. The sequence goes on from SJYQ01104745.1 coordinate 24,218, forward strand.
CTGGTGTAAAAGCAATCAGACTACTTTTCTGAAGATGCCTAACTTTTACATAGTTCACACTCTACCCCAAGAAGAGTGTTATGAATGATACTTTTATGATGAAATCTGTTGGGATTTTATTTTTTTTCCCCACTTCAAACTCTATCATGAGGCAAAAATAGGGATTCTCTAGCTTAAATAAATGTAAAATGTGCCAAAGTACCCTACATAAGTGTTTCTATAAGCAGATAGTAGTAGTAGAAGGAATTAAAAGCCTGTTTGTAACATAATTCAAAAAGATACATGCACCCTTATGTTTGTAGAAGCAATATTTGCAGTAGCCAGGATATGGAAGCAACCTAAATGTCCATCAACAGATAAATGGATAAAGATGTAGTATATTTATATAGGGGAATATTACTTGACCATAAAATAGAATGACACATGCCATCTGAAGCTAAATGAGTGGATATTGAGATTATCATACTAACTGAAGTAATTCAGGAAAAGAAAGAAAAATACCAGAGTATAACTTATATGTGACATAAATATGACACAAGTGATCTTACCCGTGAAACAGAAACAGACCCACAGACATGGAGAAAAGATTTGTGGTCACCAAAGGGAGGGCCATGGCAGGAAAGAATTGGGTTGGGAGTTTGGAACTAACAGGTGCAAACTATTATATATAGAGTACATAAACAACGTGATCTTATTATATAGCAGTGGGCAGTATTTTAATTATGTAATAAACCATAATGGAAAAGAAAGTATGGGAAAAATCTATGAATGAAGAGATTTCTGAGAGTGTGTAAGTGCAACTGTATTAGGTATAAGGAAACTATCAAAAGAGCAATGTAAAAATATGAATTCATATGATCAGAAAAATTTTAGGAATCAAATTGTTTTAAAAAAATTTTTTTCCCTTTGTACCTGAAAACAAGAAACCTGAGAGAACTAAGATTTTCTGGCACCGGATGCTCCTTTGAAAGGCATATCTGCTTTGAACAAGATATACCTTCAATGCATTTACTAGCAATTTTAGAGAAAAACTAACTTTGTGTGATAGAAAAAAAAAAGATATGGAAATAAAAGTCTGATTTTATGCTGTGTTTCCTGATATAAGACATTATGCAAGGAAAAAGAATTATGGTGATTGGTGCTGGAGTCAGTGGATTAGGTGCCATTAAGATCTGTCTGGAGGAGGGGCTGGAACCCATCTGTTTTGAAGAAAGCAATGACATTGGAGGGCTGTGGAGATATGAGGTAAGTTTGAATATGCTTATACTTCTATATACTATATATTCTAATGACATTTTTTCATATCTGGGAAATAAGAATGCAAGGACTACAGCACTAATTTATCCTTCAATTACTGCTCCTTTGAAGAAAAGCTATTACCAACATAGACAAAATATTAAAAAGCAGAGGCATTACTTTGCAAACAAAGATCCTTACAGTCAAAGCTATCATTTTTCCAGTAGTCATGTACAGATGTGAGAGTTGGACCATAAGGAAGGCTGAGCACCAAAGAATTGATGTTTTGAACTGTGATGTTGGAGAAGGCTCTTGAGAGTCCTTTGGACAGCAAGAAGATCAATCCAGTCAATCCTAAAGGAAATCAGTCCTGAATATTCGTTGGAAGGACTGATGCTGAAGCTGAAACTCCCCTACGTTGGCCACTTGATGCAAAGAGCTGACTCTTTAGAAAAGACGCTGATGCTGGGAAAGATTGAAGGCAGGAGGAGAAAGGAATGACAGATGATGAGATGGTTGGATGGCATCACCGACTCAATGGACATGAGTTTGAGCAAGCTCCAGGAGATAATGAAGGATAGGGAGGCCTAGTGTGCTGCAGTCTATGGCATCACAAAGTCAGACATGACTGAGTGATTGAACAACAAAATACCTGTGATTTGCTTCCTTTCTTCTGCACAAGGATGAGGTTCAACCAATCTCATTTGCTTTCAGACTCTAGCTCCTTGAAGGAGACTTGTGTGCTTGCTCTTCCTTCATCTCCACTGTCACCACATGATAGACATCCTGGCACTTCCCCAAAACTGCTCTCACCACTGTTACCAATAAAATGGACAAACTGAATGGACTTGCTGTCCAGAATTGTATTGCTTTCTCAAGGGAATCCAATGATGTTAAAAATCAGCTCCTTTTCAAAACACTTGTCTCTAGCTTCTGTGATTTCACTCTGTTGTCTTTCTGATTTTCCTTCTCAGTATTTTTCATGTTGCTGATTATAGCTCTCTTCTTACTCTTCTGGTTTTTTTTTTTATTATTAACTTTTTATGTGTTCTTTAGGATACCTTCCTAGCCTTCTGTGGCTTCAGTTATCACATATATTCTAATACATGAACTTTAGATTTTTATCTTGAGCCCAAGAGTATGTATATGTACAGTCAGGGCAACTAACACCAAGTCTAAAATTTCAGGACAAAGCTGAAATCTCAAGAGCTGAGCACAGTGATAGTATTTGGCCTGCATCATAGGTATATTCCCTGGTGGCTCAGATGGTAAAGAATCTGTCTGCAATGAGGGAAGCATGGGTTCAATATCTGGGTTGGGGAGATCCCCTGGAGAAGGAAATTGCAACCCACTCCAGTATTCTTGCCTGGAAAATCCCATTAACAGAGGAGTCTGGTGGGCTACAGTCCATGGGATTGCAAATAGTTGAACACGACTGAGTGACTAACACTAGCCGCTAGATAGGCATATTAAAATGTTCTTCTTCAGCTTATAGTTATTCCCCTGGACCATATGCTCTTCAATGTTACCACGGAGGGAAAAGGAGGTAGGTCAAAAGATACCAACTGTTAGTTGGCTAGGTCTAGGCTAGATGTGGTACTGGCTGCTTGCCTTTGCTAGCCTCTGGAACGTTTCACCAATACCTCATTGGCTTTTCGGGTTTCTCATTACCTATGTTACCAATTCTCTGCATTACATTCCCTGTTTCAAGTATCGAGAGAGGAGCTCCCATATCCCTGGATGGACCATGTCTGATACAGATACATCTAAAGAAAATCTCCAATTTCCCAGTCTGATGTCCTTTTCACCCTGTACATGCAATTTCTATAAGTCCTATAACAAAGCATGCTAATAATTGCTAATTGATAATTGCTTTCCCCTGCAAGGTTTTCCTAGCATTTTATGTGTATTCTTTGGTCTCCACAGCAACTCTGACATAGATAAGTACCTACTTACAAGTGAAGAAATCGATTCAGAGAAATGACTTAATGTCAATTTCCTTGCTGGAGCCATGCAATGATACATCTCAAGGACTATGACAGAATGCCCCCAAATACCACAATATGTCATCTGATTTCACTATGTGATACCCATATAAAGCTTTCACTTCACCAGCCTGGTCATATTTATGGAGATTGTCTTTATCAAAAGGGATAATTTTGTATATGAATGTTTTAACATTGTGGAATTCCTTAATATAACAATGCTCTTCATTTTGAAGAAGACTCATAATTTGATCTGTTGTTAAAGTTGATATACTTTAGCAGGTGTCTTTTGTTTTCTTGGTAGGAGAAGACGGAAGCAGGCAGGCCAAGTATCTATAAGTCTGTCATCAGCAACACTTCAAAGGAGATGATGGCCTATAGTGATTACCCTTTCCCTGACCATTTTCCCAACTACTTGCACAATTCCAAAATCATGGAGTATCTCCGTATGTATGTCAAACACTTTCACCTTTTGAAGCACATCCGGTTTCTGGTAAGTGGGACAGAGAACACCCAGCATACAAGGAAGTCTCTTGTTAGAGCCCAAAGCCAGGCCAAAGCCGTGGGCTTTACATACATCTCCATGGAAGTCATACATCTCCATGGAAGTCTCCTTCAGGAGAAAATATGGGAGACTGACTGAAATGCCAAACTGTACACCTGGTGTGGGATCACCCCTAGCTACCCTGAGGACTGTAGTCTGAGCAAATTGAGCTAATCTCACCATAAAAATCCCTTGTTCAGGAGACCAGTTATACTTGAGCACTTTAATGAAAGCCCAGATGAGGGTACCTGCAGTCAACTTTATTCATTGAGGTCAAGAGTTCTTGTGGGCATCAGGGAAGAGTGGTCATGAGTCTTTTTTCTCATTCCCAGTCGAAGGTGTGCAGTGTGAAGAAGCACTCTGATTTCTCTTTCACGGGACAGTGGGATGTTGTGGTGCAGGCTAAAGGAAAACAGGAATCCTATGTCTTTGATGGGATTATGGTGTGTAGTGGCCTTTTTACCAATCCCTTCATGCCACTTCAGAAATTTCCAGGTATGTGTTATTGAATTCTAGGGTACTGGTGTTGTGAGATACTATCACTGTAACTATTATTATTTTTGGAGAGAGTTTATAATTCTGAAAGTCACCTTAGTTTCATAATAAATATTATATTTTCTGATTATAAAGTAATGCAAGTTCTGTCAAGTTAGTTCAAATAATACATTTATAAAATTGAAAATAAAAAATACTAAAATATCCTATCACCACCAGTTCTGGGCTATTTAAGAGGAAGGTGCTACATTTTAATAGTGTAAAGTAATTAGTAAGAGCAAAGATTCAGAAATATATTAAGATTTTGCTTTATTTCTGAATGTGTATATATATATACATATTCAAGAGTGAGTGCTAAGTTGCTTCAGTCATGTCTGACTCTTTGTAACCCTATGAATATAGCCTGCCAAGTTCCTCTGTCCATGGTATTCTCCAGGCAAGAAACTGCAGTGGGTTGCCATGCACTCCTCCAAGGATCTTCCCAACCCAGGGATAGAATCTGATTCTCCTGTATCTCCTGCATTGCAGGCAGATTCTCTACCACTGAGCCACCAGGGAAGCCCCATATCTATACATATATGTATATATAAACATAGCATAGCAGGATGACTACAAATAGCTAAGTGCTAGTGTCACTACATATCTTACAAGATACTGCAGTGCTACTTACTATTTGGAAGCTTAAGCACTCTGAATATAAGGAATCATGCAGCAATGATTTACTTGCACAAGAGCTCCTTCTTAGCTCTAGAAGCAGAATGTGTATCCCATTTGCTCTAAGAGGGCTCCTTTGGGCTTCTCAGGAGATGCTGGATTCCCCCACTTTCCAGTCTTATGTCTGTTTCCAAGTGCACAAGAAGAAAGAGAAAGATAAAATTGGTCAAAAGCGGTCTGTTAGTTAATAGCTTATTAGAGGTTTAAATATTCCTGTATTCATTCAATCAGTATTCATTCAAGAAATATCTACTGAGCATCACTTTTGTGGCAGAGGCTCAGCAGAGAATTAAACACATCAAAATTTTTGTCCCCTTGGAATATACATGGTAGTAGATGGAGAGAGACACAAAAAAGGATAAATATGTGGAAGGTAATAACTATGAAGAGAAACAGTTACCAGGAAGGGCAAAGGGTTGGTGGTTGGGGAGATGGGCTTGTCATGCAAGACTAGTTGAAGTGGTTAGGTAAGGCTTCAGCAAGAAAATAGCACTGGAATAGATACCCCAAGGCATTGAGGTATGCAGACTGTATAAAAGAAAGAAAACAGTGCAAAGAACTTGAGGTAGGTGTGTACCATACAGGTCCATGTGGTGAGAGAAGAAAAAAAAGTACAGGGAGATGATGTCAGAGAGTGAATGCTGCACCAGATCAATAAGAATTTAAGAGGCCATTGTCTGAACCATAGCTCTGACTTTAACTGAGGTGGGAGCCACTGGGAATTTTTCAGCAGAGCAGTGGCATGCTTCAATCACATTGGCTGTTGTGTTGAGAACAGCTGGGGAAGGAGATGGGAAAGCAGAAACAGGCAGGCCAGGGAGGAGATTCTTGCTAATTCAGGTGGAAAATGATGGTGATTTTGACCAAGATAGTGGCAGTGGAGACATAACGTGGTGCTTGGATCTTAAATATAGGTTGAAGTTCAGCTCAGTTCAATTGCTTAGTCATGTCCAGCTCTTTGTGACCCCATGGACTGCAGCATTCCAGGCTTCCCTGTTCATCACCAACTCCCAGAGATTGTTCAAACTCATGTTCATCGAGCTAGTGATGCCATCCAACCATCTCATCCTCTGTTTTCCCCTTCTCCTCCTGCCCTCAATCTTTCCCAGCATCAGAGTCTTCTCCAATGGGTCACTTCTTCACATCAGGTTGCCAGCGTATTGGAGTCTTAGCTTCAGCATCAGTCCCTCTAATGAATATTCAGGGATGATCTCCTTTAGGATGGACTGGTCTGATCTCCTTCCAGTCCAAGGGACTCTCAAGAGTCTTCTCCAACACCACAGTTCAAAAGCATCAGTTCTTCGGTGTTCAGCTTTCTTTATAGTCCAACTCTAACATCCATACATGACTACTGGAAAAATCATAGCTTTGACTAGATGGACTTTTGTTGGCAAAATAATGTCTCTGGTTTTTTATTTTTATTTATTTATCTATTTTTACTATAGTTTTGTTTTATTTATTTATTTTACTTTACAATATTGTATTGGTTTTGCCATACATCAACATGAATCCACCATGGGTGTACACGTGTTCCCCATCCTGAACCCCTCTCCCACCTCCCTCCCCATACCATCCTTCTGTGTCATCCCAGTGCACCAGCCCCAAGCATCCTGTTTTTTAATATGCTACGTTGGTCATAGCTTTTCTTCCGAGGAGCAAAGGTCTTTTAATTTCATAGATACAGTCACCATCTGCAGTGATGTTGCAGCCCAAGAAAATAAAGTCTGTCACTGTTTCTACTGTTTCCCCCTCTATTTGCCGTGAAGTGATGGGACCAGATGCCATGATGTTAGCTTTTTGAACGTTGAGTTTTAAGTCAACTTTTTCACTCTCCTCATTCACTTTCATCAAGAGGCTCTTTAGTTCTTTGCTTTCTGCTTTAAGGGTGATGTCATCTGTGTATCTGAGGTTATTGATATTTCTCCCAGAAATCTTGATTCCAGCCTGTGCTACATCCAGCTCAGCATTTCGCATGATGTACTCTGCATAGCAGTTAAATAAGCAGAGTGACAACATGCAGCCTTGATGTACTCCTTTCTGAATTTGGAACCAGTCCATTGTTCCATGTCTGGTTCTAACTGATCCTTCTTGACTTGCATACATATTTCTCATAAGCTGGGTAAGGTGGTCTGGTACTTCCATCTCTTTAAGAATTTTCTGCAGTTTGCTGTGGTCCACTCAGTCAAAGCCTTTGGCATAGACAATAAAGCAGAAATAGATGTTTTTCTGGAACTCTCTCCCTTTTTTGATGATCCAGCAGATGTTGACAATTCGATCTTTGGTTCTTCTGCCTTTTCTAAACCCAGCTTGAACATCTGAAAGTTCTCGGTTCATGTACTTTTGAAGTCTCACTTGGAGAATTTTGAGCATTACTTTGCTAGCATGTGAAATGATTGCAATTGTGCAGAAGTTGAACATTCTTTGGCATTGCCTTTCTTTGGGATTGGAATGAAAACTGACCTTTCCCAGTTCTGTGGTCACTGCTGAGTTTTCCAAATTTGCTGGCATATTGAGTGCAGCACTTTCACAGCATCATCTTTCAGGAATTCAAGTAGCTCAGAAGGGATCCATCACCTTCACTAGCTTTGTTCATAGTGATGCTTCCTAAGGCCCACTTGACTTCATATTCCAGGATGTCTGGTTCCAGGTGAGTGATCACATCATCATGGTTATCTGGGTAATGAAGGTCATTTTTGTATTACTCTTGTATTCCCTCCACCTCTTCTAAATATCGTCTGCTTCTGTTTGGTCCATACAATTTCTGTTCTTAATTTTGCCCATCTTTGCATGAAAATTTCCCTTGGTATCTCTAATTTTCTTGAAGAGATCTCTAGTCTTTCTCATTCTATTGTTTTCCTCTATTTCTTTGCACTGATACTGAAGAAGGCTTTCTTATCTCTCCTTGCTACTCATTGGAACTCTGCATTAGTATGAATATACCTTTCCTTTTCTCCTTTGCCTTTAACTTCTCTTCTTTCCTCAGCTATTTGTAAGGCCTTCTCATTTTGACTTTTGGCTTTTCTTTTTCTTGGGGATGGTCTTGATCACTGCTTCCTGTACAATTCACAAACCTCTGTCCATAGTTCTTCAGGCACTCTGTCTATCAGATTTAATCCCTTGAATCTATTTGTCACTTCCACTGTATATATTGTAAGGGATTTGATTTAGGTCATACCTGAATGGTCTAGTGGTTTACCTACTTTCTTCAATTTAAATCTGAACTTGGCAATAAGGAGTTCATGATCTGAGCCACCGTCAGCTCTCATCTTGTTTTTGCTGACTATAGAGTTTCTCCATCTTTGGATGCAAAGAATATAATCAATCTGATTTTGGTATTGACCGTCTGGTGATGTCCATGTGTAGAGTCATCTCTAGTGTTATTGGAAGAAAGTGTTTGCTATGACCAGTGCATTTCTTGGCAAAACTCTGTTAACCTTTACCCTGCTTCATTTTGTGCTCCAAGGCCAAATTTACCTATTACTCCATGTATCTCTTTACTTCCTAGTAGAAGCTGGAAATAAAGAATTTGCTGATGGATCATTTATGAGGTGTGACTTTTTAAAAAAGTGATGTTATAAAAGGATAAAAAGGGATAATGTTATTGTCCTAAACAATGGAGTTGCCATTTCCTGAGAGAGAAGAGGTCTTGGAAAATCTAATTCTGCCTGTTTGAGGGGGCAAAGCTTGAGCAGGTGACAGGGTCTTAGAGATGATTATTGAAAATGGAAGATGATGGGATAAGATTTAAGAAATTCAAAGATGAACATTAGACTTATTTTTCAAGTGCTATGTTTTAGGAGTGTTTAAAAAGATCCTTATATCATTCCTATGAGCTAAGTGAAACCATTTCCATTTTACACATTACAAATGCATCTAGTAGTGAAAAAGTTATGAAGTATGCCCAGGTTTGTTTGATCTCAAAGTCTGTTCGCATATTGAGCCAGAGGGCAAAATGTTCATTTTGGAACAGAATAAAAATATTTTATCTTGGGAAAAGGAGACAGAGGAAGGATAGATGAAAACACAGGAACTTTTAGATGTTGAGGAACTCATCTCAGGTTTTTGTTGTTTCATAAAAAAATGAAAATAAAATGTTATCTTCAGGTAGTGAGAGGCATTTTAGTAGGACCAGGAGGAGGGGGAATAATTGGAACAGTTGTAGTCAGAAATTGAAAGGAGAAGTGAACTTAGCAATAATTGAGCTCAGGAATTCACTATGTGATGATCAAAGAATTGCTTCCAAGGGAAAGCTGAGGTTTTGGAGCACATTCACCAGATGAAGGAAAAAGAGCAAGGAATGATCCACAATTAGGATGGAACAGGGCTGTCCAGTGTCACAAGAGGAGCAGAGAAGCCTATAAGTGCAGGCCTCAGTGTTGTCTGAAAGATGAAATGGTACAAAATCAACCAGATATTATGGTTTGGCCACATGAGGTTTTTGTTTAAGTCAGAGCATATTTTTTAAACAAAAATAATGTTTCAGCCTCAGAATCAGTGAGCATTTGTCCCCAGTAGGGACGGGGGAGCCTGGTGGGCTGCCGTCTATGGGGTCGCATAGAGTCGGACACAACTGAAGCGACTTAGCAGCAGCAACAGCAGCAGCAGAGAGCAAAGTGAATAGTGCTAGTGTTAGTAGAAAGGGTGTACTGGGCCTAGGAAGAGATGGAAAACAAGGTAGACAGGGATGAAGCTTGGGTTAAGAAAGCAAGACAGGAAACTGGATCAGAGCAGTATTTATAATAACGAAGATGATGGATAAAGAAGATGTGATACTTATATAGGAGTCAAGCTCTTTTTGAAGACTTGGCAAGATATAGATAAGTTAAAAAGAGACAGAAGTAAAATATCTGACTTTTTAAGAAACCTGAGAATTTGTTGGAATATAAAATTTTTGTTCCAGAACAGAACAGTAGGAGAGTTAATTGTCTGATACTGTAAGATAAGCACAGTTCACAGACCAGGAATAGTAGACCAGAAAATGAGAGATTTAAATTAGATAGCCTTTGAGTTTAGCAATAAGCTTTAGAATATACCAGCAGTTTAAAAGGTAAAATAACGGTCAATGCTTGATTGTGTTCTTGCCTGCAGGAATCACACGTTTCAAAGGTCAATATATTCACAGTTGGGAATACAAGAGTCCAGAGAAATTTCAGGGCAAGAAAATTGTTGTGATTGGCATTGGAAATTCTGGAGTTGATTTGGCAATTGAGCTCAGTCATGTAGCTGCACAGGTTTGGTGCCTAAATTCTCTTTCTTGAGATGCAACCTGGCCCCTATTTTCTGAGATATGATAATTGAACGAAATATGTGTAGTGTGTACTCATTGCTGTTTCAATACTTATTGTTAATTACCTCCTCAGATCTGTTTCCTCAATAGTGAATGAGTGATAGTTGCTCAGTCACGCCTGATTCTGCAACCCCATGGACTATAGCCTGCCAGGCTCCTCTGTCCATGGAATTCTCCAGGCAAGATTACTGGAGTGGGTTGCCATTTCCTTCTCCAGTTTCCTTAATAGGCATCTTGATAATCTATTCCAAAAAAATAAAAATGGAAAATGAAATACAAATAAATATTTCAAACCTCAAAGACTTTCAAATTGTTTATTTTTACCAGAGTCTGAAGATTTTACCAGTTCAGCCAAGAATTACCCCCCCCAAAAAAAACTTACTAGATAACCATTTTTTAAATCTCTTTATTTTTCATTGACATGACAATTGACACCATCTTCCAACTCCAATTCCTTCAATAGGGATACAAATTAACTAAGTGTTGTAGTTACTACAACACAGTCATTAGCAGCTGGATGGGATCTTTTGTGTCAACTGTTACTATCTAGTCTTTTTGAATAATTATGTGTTTTTGGAATTTAAGACATTGCAGACATCAAATACTGCTTTGGGAAAGGTTCAAAAAGAATAGTGGGTTGATCCAGAAGAAGGCTTGGTGCTATAAGCAACAAGTCAGATGTGTCTGTATGTGGGAGTGTGTGTAACTATTTGTTGGTCTTCCTGCTTTTGAGAAGAGAACTCTTCAAGATAAAGGACAGTAGAGTTTTTATCCATTTCTTCTCATGAGCTAAATGAGTGATATCTGAAAAACTGAGAAATTATCCTATGAAAGTGAACTATCATATCTATTGTGCATTTACTTGCATTCTCTCCTAGGTGTTTCTCAGCACAAGACGTGGTGCATGGATTTGGAGCCAGGTCTGGGATTATGGGATGTCCATGGACACTGTTCTCTTTACTCGTTTTAATTTGTTTCTCAACAAAATTTGCCCTGCATTCTTAGTCAACAGATGGGCAGAGAATAAATTAAATGCTCGCTTTAACCATGACATTTATGGTTTGCTACCTGAACACAGGTATGTTCTAGGATTTTTAAAAAGTAACTTTGCTGCTGCCTTTTGGAATCAGTGGGCCAAACTTGGAACATAAAGATGATTTAGAGTTCATGTTTTACCACCTTGAAAGTAGACTTCAGCTATCTTAGGAGACATCTTTTCTCATGTTTCTCTGGGCCATTCTATTCATTAAACTTAGAAGAAGGAAATTGAATTTCAGGCATGGTGGCAGCTTCATCTATCCCCACTCTTGATGTTTTCAAGCTACTGTGCACTTTTTCTTTAGGCTCTGAAACCTTAGACTGTAGAGAAGCAAATAATATACTATGCCATAAAAATAAACTCCATCTTTCTGAACAAAATTTAAAAAAGGTCAGAAATCTGGTAAGATTCCATCAACAAGATGGAAGACTTGTGAGAGAGTCCTTTGAAATTCAATACATTCTTTCTTTCTCTTGAATAGAAATCTGAATCCAGACACCTGTGGTGTGACTCCTAGTGTCACCACTTTATAGGTGTCTGATATTGATCAGATTTACTTAACTATTTGTGCCTCATCTTCCTTATACATAAAATGGTGAAAATATTCACCAATCCAGTAGCTATTTTGCACATTAAAGAGGAAAATACATATACAGTTTACACTAGTCCCAAACATATAATAAGTGTTCATCAACTTTCTCTTGTTTTATTGTCTAATTAATTTTCTAAATATATTAAAACTATACTCATGCAATTTTAGTTTATGGAGGTGAGTAAGCAGCAACATGGAGAGGTCAATGACATTGTATTCTATTACCTGAATACAATAGTTGAATACATTGAATGTATTACTTATATTTTCTAAGAGAAAGAGACATACCAAGTCATGCAAGGCCACATGGGAATTTATTCAGCTAGAAACAGAAACAAGGGGAAAACTGATACTAGAGACTTGATTGGGGTTTCTATGAAGAAAGCAGGGCAGTTCAGTCACTCAGTAGTGTCCGACTCTGCAACCCCATGAATTGCAGCATGCCAGGCCGCCCTGTCCATCAAGAACTCCCAGAGTTCACCCAAACTCATGTCCATCGAGTCAGTGATGCCATCCACCCATCTCATCCTTGGTCGTCCCCTTCTCCTCCTGTCCCCAGTCTCTCCCAGCATCAGAGTCTTTTCCAATGAGTCAGCTCTTCACATGAGGTGGCCAAAGTACTGGAGCTTCAGCTTTACTATCATTCCTTTCAAAGAAGTCCCAGGGCAGATCTCCTTTAGAATGGACTGGTTGGATCTCCTTGCAGTCCAAGGGACTCTCAAGAGTCTTCTCCAACACCACAGTTCAAAAGCATCAGTTCTTCGGTGCTCAGCTTTCTTTATAGTCCAACTCTCACATCCATACAGGACCACTGGAAAAACCACAGCCTTGATGGACCTTAGTCGGCAAAGTAATGTCCCTGCTTTTGAATATGCTATCTAGGTTGGTCATAACTTTCCTTCAAAGGAGTAAGCATCTTTTAATTTCATGGCTGCAATCACCATCTGCAGTGATTTTGGAGCCCAAAAACATAAAATCTGACACTGTTTCCACTGTTTCCCCATCTATTTTCCATGAAGTGATGGGACCAGATGCCATGATTTTCGTTTTCTGAATGTTGAGCTTTAAACCAACTTTTTCACTCTCCTCTCTCACATTCATCAAGAGGCTTTTTAGTTCCTTTTCACTTTTTGCCATAAGGGTGGTGTCATCTGCATATCTGAGGTTACTGATATTTCTCCTGGCAATCTTGATTCCAGCTTGTGCTTCTTCCAGCCCAGTGTTTCTCATGATGTACTCTGCATATAGGTTAAATAAGCAGGGTGATAATATACAGCCTTGACAATATACAGGCAGGGCAGGGCAAGATAAACATTTAAGGATTGGCTGGTTTGAATATTCCCAGTGGATTTTAGGCTAGATTTGCCTGGTTCCTAGCCCTGGGATATATAATGGTCATCTGAGTTAAATTCACCCATTCCAGTCCATTTTAGTTTGCTGATTCCTAGAATGTAGACGTTCATTCTTGCCATCTCTTGGTTAACCACTTCCAATTTGCCTTGATTCATGGACTTAACATTCCAGGTTCCTATGCAATATTCCTCTTTATAGCATCGGACCTTGCTTCTATCACCAGTCACATCCACAACAGGGTGTTTTGTTTTGTTTTGTTTTGTTACTTTACAATATTGTATTGGTTTTGCCACACATCAACATGAATCTGCCATGGGTGTACACATGTTCCCAATCCGAACCCCCCTCCCCCTTCACCCCCCACACCATCCCTCAAGGTCATCCCAGTGCACAAGGCCCAAGCATCCTGCACCCTGCATTGAACCTAGACTGGCAATTCATTTCTTATATGATATTATACATGTTTCAATGCCATTCTCCCAAATCATCCCACCCTCACCCTCTCCCACAGNTCTCCGTACCCTCTCCAGCATTTATTGCTTGCAGACTTTTGGATCGCAGCCATTCTGACTGGCATGAAATGGTACCTCATTGTGGTTTTGATTTGAATTTCTCTGATAATGAGTGATGTTGAGCATCTTTTCGTGTGTTTGTTAGCCATCTGTATGTCTTCTTTGGATAAATGTCTGTTTAGTTCTTTGGCCAATTTTTTGATTGGGTCGTTTATTTTTCTGGAATTGAGCTGCAGGAGTTGCTTGTCTATTTTTGAGATTAGCTGTTTGTCAATTGCTCCATTTGCTATTATTTTCTCCCATTCTGAAGGCTGTATTTTCACTTTGCTTATAGTTTCCTTTGTTGTGAGAAGATTTTAATTTTAATTAGGTCCCATTTGTTTATTCTTGCTTTTGTTTCCAGTATTCTGGGAGGTGGGTCATAGAGGATCCTGCTGTGATTTATGTCAGAGAGTGTTTTGCCTATGTTCTCCTCTAGGAGTTTTATAGTTTCTGGTCTTACGTTTAGATCTTTAATCCATTGCAAGAGTGCATCAGAGGGCAGACACACTGAAACCATACTCACAGAAAACTAGTCAATCTAATCACACTAGGACCACAGCTTTGTCTAACTCAGTGAAACCAAGCCATGCCTGCGGGGCAACTCAAGACAGGCAGGTCATGGTGGAGAGGTCTGACAGAGCGTGGTCCACTGGAGAAGGGAATGGCAAGCCACTTCAGTATTCTTGCCTTGAGAACCCCATGAACAGTATGAAAAAGCAAAATGATAGAATACCAAAAGAGGAATTCCCCAGGTCATTAGGTGCCCAATATGCTACTGGAGATCAGTGGAGAAATAACTCAAGAAAGAATGAAGGGATGGAGCCAAAACAAAAACAATACCCAGCTGTGGATGTGACGTGATAGAAACAAGGTCCGATGCTGTAAAGAGCAATATTGCATAGGAACCTGGAATGTCAGGTCCATGAATCAAGGCAAATTGGAAATGGTTAACCAAGAGATGGCAAGGGTGAACATCGACATTCTAGGAATCAATGAGCTAAAATGGACTGGAATGGGTGAATTTAACTCAGATGACCATTATATCTGCTACTGCAGGCAGGAATCCCTCAGAAGAAATGGAGTAGCCATCATGGTCAACAAAAGAGTCTGAAATGCAGTACTTGGATGCAATCTCAAAAATGACAGAATTAACTATGTTCATCTCCAAGGCAAACCATTCAATATCACAGTTATCCAAGTCTATGCCCCAACCAGTAACGCTGAAGAAGCTGAAGTTGAACGGTTTTATGAAGACCTACAAGACCTTTTAGAACTAACACCCAAAAAAGATGTCCTTTTCATTATAGGGGACTGGAATGCTAAAGTAGGAAGTCAAGAAACACCTGGAGAAATAGGCAAATTTGGCCTTGGAATGTGGAATGAAGGAGGGCAAAGACTAATGGCGTTTTGCCAAGAAAATGCACTGGTCATAGCAAACACCCTCTTCCAACAACACAAGAGAAGACTCTACACATGGACATCACCAGATGGTCAACACCAAAATCAGACTGAATATATTCTTTGCAGCCAAAGATGGAGAAGCGCTATACAGTCAACAAGAACAAGACCAGGAGCTGAATGTTGCTCAGATCATGAACTCCTTATTGCCAAATTCAGACTTAAATTAAAGAAAATAGGGAAAACCGCTAGACCATTCAGGTATGACCTCAATCAAATCCCTTATGATTATACAGTGAAAGTGAGAAATAGATTTAAGGGCCTAGATCTGATAGACAGAGTGCCTGATGAACTATGGAATGAGGTTTGTGACATTGTACAGGAGACAGGGATCAAGACCATCCCCATGGAAAAGAAATGCATAAAAGCAAAAGGGCTGTCTGGGGAAGCCTTACAAATAGCTGTGAAAAGAAGGGAAGCGAAAGCCAAGGAGAAAAGGAAAGATATAAGCATCTGAATGCAGAGTTCCAAAGAATAGCAAGAAGAGATAAGAAAGCCTTCCTCGGCAATCAACACTAGAAATAGAGGAAAACAACAGAATGGGAAAGACTAGAGATCTCTTCAACTAAATTAGAGATACCAAGGGAACATTTCATGCAAAGATGGGCTCGATTAAGGACAGAAATGGTATGGACCTAACAGAAGCAGAAGATATTAAGAAGACGTGGCAAGAATACACACAAGAACTGTACAAAAAAAGATCTTCACAAGCCAGATAATCATGATGATGTGATCACTAATCTAGAGCCAGACATCCTGGAATGTGAAGTCAAGTGGGCCTTAGAAAGCATTACTACAAACAAAGCTAGTGGAGGTGATGGAATTCCAGTTGAGCTGTTTCAAATCCTGAAAGATGATGCTGTGAAAGTGTTGCACTCAATATGCCAGCCAATTTGGAAAACTCAGCAGTGGCCACAGGACTGAAAAAGGTCAGTTTTCATTCCAGTGCCAAAGAATGCTCAAACTACCGCACAATTGCACTCTTCTCACATGCTAGTAAAGTAATGCTCAAAATTCTCCAAGCCAGGCTTCAGCAATACATGAACCGTGAACTTCCTGATGTTCAAACTGGTTTTAGAAAAGGTAGAGGAACCAGAGGTCAAATTGCCAACATCCACTGGATCATGGAAAAAGCAAGAGAGTTCCAGAAAAACATCTATTTCTGCTTTATTGACTATGCCAAAGCCTTTGACTGTGTGGATCACAAGAAACTGTGGAAAATTCTGAAAGAGATGGGAATACCAGACCACCTGACCTGCCTCTTGAGAAACCTATATGCAGGTCAGGAAGCAACAGTTAGGGACATGGAACAACAGACTGGTTCCAAATAGGAGAAGGAGTCCGTCAAGGCTGTATATTGTCACCCTGCTTACTTAACTTATATGCAGAGTACATCATGAAAAACGCTGGGCTGGAAGAAACACAAGCTGGAATCAAGATTGCCGGGAGAAATATCAGTAACCTCAGATATGCAGATGACACCACCCTTATGGCAAAAAGTGAAAAGGAACTAAAAAGCCTCTTGATGAAAGTGAGAGAGGAGAGTGAAAAAGTTGGCTTAAAGCTCAACATTCAGAAAACGAAGATCATGGCGTCTGGTCCCACTACTTCATGGGAAATAGATGGAGAAACAGTGAAAACAATGTCAGACTTTATTTTTTGGGGGCTCCAAAATCACTGCAGATGGTGATTGCAGCCATGAAATTAACAGACGCTTACTCCTTGGAATGAAAGTTATGACCAACCTAGATAGTATATTCAAAAGCAGAGATATTACTTTGCTGACTAAGGTCCGTCTAGTCAAGGCTGTGGTTTTTCCAGTGGTCATGTATGGATGTGAGAGCTGGACTGTAAGAAAGCTGAGCACCGAAGAACTGATGCTTTTGAACTGTGGTGTTGGAGAAGACTCTTGAGAGTCCCTTGGACTGCAAGGAGATCCAACCAGTCCATTCTGAAGGAGATCAGCCCTGGGATTTCTTTGAAAGGAATGATAGTAAAGCTGAAACTCCAGTACTTTGGCCACCTCATGCAAAGAGTTGACTCATTGGAAAAGACTGATGCTGGGAGGGATTGGGGGCAGGAGGAGAAGGGGACGACCGAGGATGAGATGGCTGGATGGCATCACTGATTCGATGGACGCGAGTATGAGTGAACTCCGGGAGTTGGTGATGGACAGGGTGGCCTGGCATGCTGCGATTCATAGGGTCGCAGAGTCGGACACGACTGGACTGAACTAATAATCAAGTAACACTTTGGATACTGGGGAAGAATGATGTCAGTGCCACTTCCTAGAGTTTTCAAAATATTGTACAGTGACATAGCATAATATATGGTATGGATAAACAATCAGGGTTTGGGAGATAAACTGTTTTTAGATGGGGTGGTTATGGAATGCTTATGTGATAAAAGAACATTTGAATCAGAATCTGAAGGAGTTGAGGGGGTAGATCCTGAGAGATATCTGAGAATAATATACCAGGAAGAAGAAATACCAAGTCCAAAGACATCAATGGTATGACTTATTCCAGGAGAAGCAAAGAATCTGGTGTAGCTAGAGTACAGGTGGAGAGGGAGTAAGTTCAGAGAGGTAGGCAGGCACCTGATCACATAGAGAATTTTATGACTTGGGCATGGAAATAACTTTGGAGTGTATTTTTAATGAAATAGCAATATATTATGGAATAATTTTACATTTTAAAAGGGTCACTCAGGCTGCTGATTGGAGGAAAAATTGTGGGGAGTCAAAGGTAGAAGGAGTGTTAAACTGCTTTAAACAGTATTAAACTATTAGTTACTAACAGTGTTAAATTTAAATAATGTTAGTAAATTTTACAAAAATGCCACGTAGGTTCTCAAAATAATGGAAATCAGACTATGATCTGATTTTTCTGTTCCATTTTAAACACTTCACCTATTGCTTTAAAAAAAAAAAATCTCTCTCACCTCCCAGAAAAATTGTTTTAAGGAAATTAAGTATCAATATATAACTGCTATAAACTTATATCACCCTTCAAAAGTTTCTCTCTGCATGTAGTAAGCACTGTATAAACATTATTGGCACTCTGATGAATACAGAAGGTTTATTCAGAAAACAGATCAGAAGAAATATTGAGCAAAAATCTTTTGTAAAATAAAAATGTATGTCTTTCATTTTTTAGCATGACTAAAAAGTCATTTTAAGTATTTTCTTAGCTTACCTCCTTTCCAAAAAGACTTATATTAGTTTTCCTGCATACAAATTTTCATTCTTCAGATTTCTGAGTCATCATGCTACTTTCGGTGATGATCTACCCAACTACATAATTTCTGGAAGAGTTCTGATGAGACCAGATGTTACGAAGTTCCCAGAAACATCAGCCATCTTTGAGGATGGCACAGAAGAGGATGTGGACGTTGTAATCTTTGCCACAGGATACACTTATTCTTTCCCATTTCTGGAAAATAATTCAACATTTCTGGATATCCAGCGTTCCATGTATAAATTCGTTTTCCCTCCTGAGGTAGAAAAACCAACGCTAGCTTTCATTGGCATCCTCCAGCCAGTAGGAGCCACTATTCCCACATCAGAACTCCAGAGCCGATGGGCTGTACGTGTATTCAAGGGTATGTCGTGACCTTTTTCATATTTACAAAAGATAACCATCCAGATAATGTGATTTCAGAGGCACTGCAGAAGTCTTCTGCTGCAAACATATCTGAAGCTCACCTTTACAGTATTTGAAATTTCTGCCTCTTGAGATATTTTACTTCAGTGTTTGATGGCTATGTAATCTTTAGGATTCCCATATGAAAATGAAGATTAAAAAACTACTACCTAAAGATATCGAATGACAACTTATTGGCAAATAATTCTTTAAAGCACATCAGCAAGGTACACAGTATAGGAAATGAGGGCAGGAGAAGAAAGATCTCAACCTAAAGTGCACATGGGAAATAACAATTATCCTACTTTCTAGTCTTTCTAGAATATTTCTGGAGTGATCCACAACTACAGGGAGCACTTTTTTTTTTTTTTTTGGCCTATCTCTCAAGTTCAAAATATAAAAAGGACCAGCAGAGTCACAGAATTATGAACTGTGAGTTATAAAAATTATGGCAGAGTCATAGAGTAACTGGAATAGGGCCACAGTACAATTAAAAGAGCAAGAGCTTTGTAATCCAGTGAGCTCTGGTTAAAACCCAGTTCCTCCACATGCTGACTGCATGGTCTTGACATATTACTTGACCTCCACAATTTCCTCACTTATAAAAATGAAATAATTAGGTGTATTGTGCAGAGCGGTGAGAATTAACAATTAAGCATTTATGTTTTGTAAGCCTTCAGTGAATGCTGATTGTATGAATCAAGATTAGCCATGGTGTTAATTTTTTAATTATTATTCTTTTTTATATCATAACTTTTAGGTTTAGAATAGATTGAAGACAGAGTCAAATCTACCTTAATGAAATGATGTCAATCAAAGTGCAATAATTCTGCTCATTTCTTTGTTCCTTCTTTAAAATGTTTCCCATATGTTCCTACTAGATAGTGCTTCTTGAAATGTAGGATATTATTCATTTAAAAAATGAATTATGGGAAAGTGTTTTCCATGATTTAAGATGAAAAATCAAGAAGAAATCTCTATCCAGTGAAGACAATCAGGAGTCATTGACTCACCATTAGTAGCTATTGAAAAGCTACGTGATAGCATAAATGAACAAGTATAGCTCACTATTTAAAAGTCAGCAAAAATACGTTGGTTATGGAACTACACACACACTACTTTGTGCCTTCCTTCAGTTTCATTCTTCTTTGTGAGATTTGAGGTTTACCAGTCAAATTGTGTGGAGAAGGCAATGGCACCCCACTCCAGTACTCTTGCCTGGAAAATCCCATGGACGGAGGAGCCTGGTAGGCTGCAGTCCATGGGGTCGCTAAGAGTGGGACAAGACTGAGCAACTTCACTTTCACTTTTCATTTTCATGCATTGGAGAAGGAAATGGCAACCCACTCCAGTGCTCTTGCCTGGAGAATCCCAGGGATAGGGGAGCCTGGTGGGCTGCCGTCTATGGGGTCGCACAGAGTCAGACATGACTGAGGCGACTTAGCAGCAGCAGCAGTCAAGATGTAAAGTCATTAAAGACGTGTTTTTGCATGTGTAAGGCATGTGCACCTGATAGAACAGTGAATGTAGGGTAATCCAGAGCAGCTCCTGAATCCATCACTCCCACTCCTATGCTATCTCACGAAGTTCTCCACCAAACAGACCCTCGTATTACATATTTCTTCCTCAAACCACACCTTTTTAATAAAAAAACCATTTTCACATTTGAAATTTCTTTCCTAGGATTGAACAAATTACCTTCAGTGAGTGGCATGATGGCTGACGTAAGAAAGAAGAAAACAAAAGTTGAAAAAGAGTAAGAAACTTGCTTCTTGATGAAAGTCAGTAGAAAGTCAGTTTAGGTGGAGGTGTTTGTATTTCAAGCAATATTTATATTTCTCTCATGATGGAATCTGAGTCTATTTGCCTGGAGGAGATCTCAAATTATCAACTTTTTAATTTCCTCTTAATTATGCATAAATATCATATATGGAGGACTTATTGAATGGAATGGGTAGAGAATGGTCCAACTTGGAAACTGTAGAATTTTATTTAAAGTTTATGGAACACTTTATATAACATATAATTATAAATTTGTGTCATGCTGTAGCCTTAGAGATGTAAAGCGTCTGAAAATATATGATGAAATGAAGGATTGTTTCACTCTTTTAACGTGTTGAAAAGAAAAACCAATGTGAGAAATGAGATAGGAGACCATTACAGAATCCAATTAAAATACTAATGTTTGGTTAGGAGCTTGTGGGTTGCACCAAATCTTCTTAACGGAAAATTATTCTCAATCACTAGTGTTGGGGATATAATTTATTTATATTTAGCAAATATCTACTGAGAATCTACAGTGTGGAGGTCACAGCATGTTTTCTATGAGAAATAAAAGGTTTTATTTTAAGAATCACAATCTTTTATCCAGTAACTTTGGTTTAGAAGGAGGGTGAAGATTTGCATTTCAGTAATATTTAAAATGAAATTAATATCACACATATATGTACAATTCTTGTAGCATATTCCATAGTGTATTCATCACCACTGATTTAACCAAACGAGACTATATCCTAATTGAGAATTAAATTCACGGGCAAAGAAAATTTAAGAAAAGACAAAAATCTTCTGAAACCCACCTATTAATATCCAAGATCCTTGGGAGGATTTGTTGGGGGAAAAACACTGCAAGAATATTTTGTTAAAAAGCACTGAGGCCAAAGTCAATGAAAAGAAGAAAACATTTTATATCTCATTTTTTGAAGAAATCATCAGCCAATGTTTAAATGTAATTGTGCTTGGAGTGATGGAGGTTCTGATAGTTTCCCCTTCTGGTTTCAGGTACCTGAATTGTCCCCGTGATGCACGCAGAGTTCAGTATGTGGATTACATGGATGAAATTGCCTCTGAAATAGCAGTGAAACCCAACCTTTTCTCACTCTTCCTGTGGGATCCAAAGCTGGCTCTGGAAATTTTCCTTGGGCCATGCACACCTTACCAGTACCGCCTACAAGGGCCAGGGAAGTGGGCTGGGGCCCAGGAAGCCATTCTGACTCAGAGAGAACGGATCATTAAGCCCCTGAGGACTCGTACCCTCATATGTGACCAGGCTCCGTGGTCTGTGCCACTTTGGCTTAAAAGTATCTGTGTAGCCCTTCTCCTCTTTGTTCTCACTTTCATCATTATTAAAGGATAATCCTCCTGTGATCATTGCTATATTGTAGATTAACAGTAACACACACTAATTAAGAGACTGGGCATGTGCAAGTATTTATCCCTCACTCTGGACTAGATCAGTGCAGTGAATTGCCTAATAATTACAAAATTACTCATGTATGAGCATTTGGCAAAATTGGAGTCTTCAGAAGTCCAAAGGGGTAGAGTAACAACTTGAGCTAAAGCCAGCTCGAAAATTGGAGATTTCAAATGAAATGGTTTATATGAAACTTGCTCTAGAAAAGCATATTTAATTTCTATAATATGAGAAATGTTCTCAGTTACCAATCTCTCCTAGCCTCCTTTTGTATGAATTGGCGAATTCTTTGTTTTTCATGTAAAACACAGGCTAGAAAAAAGTTTCTCTTCAATGACTTAGAAAAATTAACAATGAAGAAATATTTTACCAGCAATCCTTTCCCCTAGGTCACATTCTATAGAATCATGGATATTGAGGTATCAAGTTGTTTGAGGGATTATTGATGATAGTTTCAGGTTATGGAGGGTGCCAGGGAGAGAAAAAGAGGGAATAATGTAAGTCAGAAAACATATGTAATTTTGTCTACTCATACTATCAAAACACATGAAATAACTCTGTAGTAAAACTATAAAATTATATAAAACACTGAGGAGAATGAAAAGAAGATATGGAAAATAAGAAAATATTTATAACATTTACAGAGACTTCTACAGTTAAGCAGAGAGATGAAATATTTGTGTCTGGATCAGTCACTCACATTACAGGCTAGATCTGAGTTTAGTGCTGATATTCTGTAACAAATTTTTTCCCCTAGATTTCTTGAGGCATGATTGAAAATAAAAAAATTGTACATTTTTAAAGTGTACGATGTGATATGTTGATATACAAACACATAGTGAAATGATTACCACAATCAAGTTAATTAGCATATTAATTACCTCAGTTATTTCACAAGTTACCTTTGTGTGTGTGCGTGTGTGTGTGTGTGTGTGTGTGTAGTGAGAACACTTAAGCTATGTCCTCTTAGCAATATCAAGTATACAAAACAGTATATAATCACTATACTGTACATTAGGTTTCCAGAACTTATTAATCTTATAACTGAATGTCTGTTCCCTTTGACCAATGTCTCTCCATTTCCCCACCAGACCTCAGTAACCACTCTTGTACACTCTAAGAGTTAAACTTTGCAAACTTTACATGTAAGTGAAATCATTCAGTATTTGTCTTTTTACATTTGGCTTACTTCACTTAGGGCTTCCTTGATACTTCCATTATACTCAAATGGCAGGAAATCCTCTTTTAAGCCTGAATAAAATTCTGTTGTGTGTATCTATCACATTTTCTTCACCCCTTAATCTTCTGATGGACACTTATGTTACTTCCATATCTTGTGATTAACACTGCATTGAACATAGGACTATAGGATCTCTTCAAGCTTCTGTTCTCATTTCCTTTAAATATACACCCACAAGAGTAATTGCTGGACTATACAGTAGCTCTATTTTTAATTTATTTTGAGGAATCAACATTCTATTTCCTTAAGTGGCTGTACCACAGTTTAACATTTCCACCAACAGTGTATAGGACTCCATTTTCTCTACATCTTCACCAATACTTATCTTTTGACTTTTTTATAATTGGCATCTTAACGTATCCAGGGATAGCTCATTATTTATTTCCATTTCCCTTAGTGATTAGGGTTGTTGAGCATCTTTTCATGTACCTGTTGGCCATTTACATCTTTGGAAAAATCAAGCCCTTTGCCCATTTTTAAATTATTTTTTTAAATTGAGGTATGTGACTTCCAGATATATTTTGGACATTCATCACTAATTGAAAATTTGGTTTGCAAATATTTTCTCCCATTGCATTAGGTTGCCTCTTAATTTTGTTGATTGTGTCTTTTGCTGCATAAAGAAATTTTAGTTTGATATTTTTGTTTATTTTTGCTTTTATTGCCTGCACTTTTTGTATCATATACAAAAAATATATTTGCCAATACCAGTGTTGAGGAACTTAGTCCTATGTTTTCTTCCAGGACTTTAATGCTTTCAGGTCTCACATTTAAGTATTTAACACACTTGAGTTGATTTTTGCATATGGCATAGGATTACTGTCCAATTTCAGTGTGGGCTTATTCAGTTTTCCCCATACCATTTGTTGAAAAGATTATTCTTTCCCCATTGTGTATTCTTGGTATGTTTGTCGAAAATTAGTATCTTTGTCAAAAAACCGTATATGCTTTTCTGGGCTATATCTTCTGTTCCATTGGTATCTGTGTTTGTTTTTATGCCAGTACCATACTATTTTAATTATGAAAGTTTTATAATATATTTTGACATCAGGAAGTATAATGTATCCTGTTTTGTTCTTTTAGCTTGAGATTGCTGTAGCTTTTCTAGGTCTTTTGTGGTTCCATACAAATTTTAGGGTTGTTTTTCTATTTCCCTAAAATATGCCATTGGAATTTCAATAAGTGTTACATAAAATTTGTAGATTGCTTTTGGTATCATGGATATTTTGAAAATATTAATTATTTCAATCCATGAAAACAGGATACCTTTCAATTTATGTGTCTTCTACAATTTTTTTCATCAAGTTGTGGGCGTATTATACAGATATTTCATTTCCATGGCTAAATTTATTCCTGTCTTTTATTCTTTTTGATATTATTATTGTAAATTAGATTTGTTTCCTTAATTTCTTCTCAGTTTTTTTTATTCATATGTAGAGATGAAGCTGATTTTGTGTATTGATTCTTAGTCTACTTTACTGAATTCATTTGTTAGTTTACCAATTTTTGGTGGAGTCTTTAGGATTTTCTATACACAGGATCATATCATCTGCAAAACAGGCTTTTACTTTTTCTTTTCTGAATTGGATGCCTTTTCTTTCTTTCTTTTTTGTTTTGCCTAATTTCTTTAGGCAGTTAGGGTAAAAGTGGGTATCCTTACATTTTCCAGAACATGTATGAACTTGATTATGTGAGATATATGCCCTCCACACTCAGGTTATTGACAAATTTTATCATGAAAACCTATTGAATTTTTTCAAGTGCTTTTTTGTGTGTGTTTTGAGATGATCATATGATCTTTATCCCTCATTCTGTTAATATGTTGTATCACTTTGATTAATTCATGTGTATTGAATCCTCTTGCACCCAAGGGATGCTGCTGCTGCTGCTAAGTCACTTCAGTCGTGTCCAACTCTGTGTGACCCCATAGACAGCAACCCACCAGGCTCCCCCATCCCTGAGATTCTCCAGTCAAGAACACTGGAGTGGGTTGCCATTTCCTTCTCCAATGCATGAAATTGAAAAGTGAAAGTGAAGTCGCTCAGTCATGTCCCACTCTTAGCGACCCCATGGACTGCAGCCTACCAGGCTCCTCCGTCCATGGGATTTTCCAGGCAAGAGTACTGGAGTGGGTTACCATTGGGGGTAAATATTAGTTTATCATGTTCCCCAATAGCTCAGTTGGTAAAGAATCTGCCTGCAATACAGGAGACCCTGGTTTGATTCCTGGGTTGGGAAGATCCACTGGAAAAGGGATAGGTTACCCACTCGAGTATTCTTGGGCTTCCCTTGTGGCTCAGCTGGTAAAAAAAAAAAAAATCTGCCTGCAGTGCAGGAGACCTGGGTTCAATCCCTGGGTTGGGAAGATCCTCTGGAGAAGGGAAAGTTTACCCACTCCAGTATTCTGGCCTGGCGAATTCCATGGATTTATAGTCCATGAAGTTGCAAAGAGTTGGACACGACTGAGCGACTCTCACTCACTCACTTATTATCCTTTTAATGTGCTATTTAATTCTGTTTGAAGAATTTTATTTCGGTGTTCTTCCAGGTTATTGATCTGTAATTTTCTTTTCTTATAGTGTCCTTGTCTGGTTTTGATATCAGGTTAATTCTGGTCTTATTAAATGAGCTTAAAATGCCCTATCTTCTTCAATTTTTTTGAAATACTAGTACTAATTCTTCTTTAAATTCTTGGTAGAATTCACCAGTAAGGTCATCTGGTCTGGATTTGTCTTATTGGGAGATTTTTATTACTGATTCTGTCTCTTTACTTGCTATTAGTATGCTCATATTTTTTGTGTTATCATGATTCAGTCTTGGTAGGTTATATGGGTTTCTTGGCATGTGCTTCTTAGTAGTCTCTCATGATCCTTTGCATTTCTGTAGTATCAGTTGCAAAGTCTCCTCTTTATTTTCTGATTTAAATTTTGATTATTCTCCTTTTTTTCTCAGTCAGAAAGGTTTGTCAATTTTAACTTCTTAAAAACTCAGTTTTGGTGATTTTACTATTGTTTTTGTTATTTCTATTTCACTTATTTTTGCTCTGATGATTGTTAATTCCTTCCTTCTGCTAACTTCGGGCTTTGTTTGTTCTTCTATTCCTTGAGATACAAAATTTGGTTATTTGTTTGGGACTTTCTCCCCCTTAATATAGGCATTTATCCTTCAAACTTTCCTGTGTACTGCTTGTGCCCATGAGTGGAAACAGATCCTCCAACTTTATCAACTTTACACACAAAACACCTACCACAGAACTCATATCAGTGGAAGCTCAATACAATAAATATTTAGACCTGAATGACAAAGGCCCATTGAATCCAAAGATGCTGGAAGGATTCAGTGCAAATGGAAAGTAGTTTTGAAAATTTTTCCTTTTTGTAAACTTATCCTTGTTCTTTGATGGTGTCTATTTCAGAAAAAAAAAAGTAGTTCTATGTAAATGATAATTTTTAACATCAGATAAAACTTTGTATAATACAAAATCCATCAGAGATCAGAAATATTTAATATCCTTCCATCATCCAGAAATGAAACAGATATGTTAAACTTGCCTGTGGCTGCACACCGAGTCACTACTGGGTGTGGAGGTAAAATACTCAGGAAGTCTTAAGAGCTACAGGTTGTATACGCAATAATACAGTGGCCTAGTCACAGTTCCCTCACTTTTCTTAAACAAATTACTAAAAGAATGGAAGAAAATTAAGAGCTTCAAAACAGAGAACTCATAAGACTAGATTTATTCTCTGTAGCCAACTAAACTTAGAAGTGTCTAGTAATTATTTTCAATTTTTAGTACAAAACTGAGCAAAAATGTCAGTGTTATCTTTTGGGAAAATAATTAAATAATAACCCCTATTTTTAAAAATAACAATGGGAACCTGGATCTGAAAATCTCAAATTATGTCAAGATATGTTGGGATGGAGATGAAAGAAGACTAAACTTGTGCTTAACTCCCAGCCTTCATAAGGGGTACTGAGTGTATGCCATTTACTTCTGACCACACTTCAGTAATTCTGAAATACCCCTGGGATGGGTAATGTTTCTGATTTGGTCTTGATTCCACTTTCTGAAAGTTTAGTGTTCTGTGCCCCTAGCTCCATGCTCTGGAAGCTTCTGCTTGTTCAGCTATGCCCCGTGGTCCTACCTGAAATGGGCTTTAGGTACTCTGCCCTGCTTTCTGACTAAGTAGCTTTTCCTGTTGATAGCCTACAACCACTGATGTTTGGGAGTCCAAGGATCAATTTCAGTCTCAAACAGTTATAGTCTATTTTAGTCTAGCCAAATGGTTCCTCTGACAGTACAACTCTCTCAAAAACTTAGCTTCCTATCTGTTTAATTCCAGTCATCTCCAAGCGTCAGTATCCATGATCACAGCCTTCCCTTTATGTATTTCTATGCTACTGTATTTCTTTACCTTTTCCTGGCTATGCTTCTTCCTTTGCCTACACACATACATACTCCCCTACCTCCTCTGTTTCTCTCCTTCTCTCCCCAACCCCTGAGTTGAGTGAACTGCAATTTCCTTAGCTGTACAGATATCGTTAGGAGAGCAACACCCTGAGTTTTTTGCTCAACTGAATGGATTTACTAGGAACCAGTGCCCTGGCTGGGCCTTGACACCTTATCCACACAAAGGCTATAATATAGATGGGATGGCTGTACCTTTGAGAAGGCAATGGTACCCCACTCCAGTACTCTTGCCTGGGAAATCCTATGGAGCCTGGTGGGCTACAGTCCATGGGGTCACGAGGAATTGGACATGACTGAGCGACTTCACTTTCACTGTTCACTTTCATACACTGGAGAAGGAAATGACACCCCACTCCAGTGTTCTTGCCTGGAGAATCCCATGGACGGAGGAGCCTGGTGGGCTACAGTCCATGGGGTCATGAAGAGTTGGACACGACTGAGCGACTTCACTTTCACTTTCAATAGTAGGCTATAAAAATGAAAGTTAAAGGAGAACTAAAAAAATTTTTTTAAGTGGTAATAGTAAAAATATATCTAGGAATTTTTCTGGAGCTGTTGTGGGCAGTGTAGGGCTAGTTTAGTGTCAGACAGTCTCTTGTTCCAGCATGTACTTGTTCTCAAATTCTATAGTTGCTCACTCAAATGCATAGTCTCGGCATCAATTAAAACAGGGTTTTAATCTGTTGCTCCTGTCACTTCCAGGGCAGTTCTGCCACCTTTGTTTATTTTGACATCCTCTGTTTGCAAATCTCTTCAGTGTCTAATTTCCACCCTGACATGAGGATGCTAAGGTGACCACTTGTTCAGGCTCACTTGTTCAGTTGCAATGTGAACAAGAGGGGCACTGCAAACAAATATCATTGGCATATGTGGGGATTTCTCACAGTGGGTGGACCACACTGGGCTTGCCACAGCCCAAGGCAGCATGTACTTCCCAGGTTCTCCACTGGGGCACTGTCCCAAGTGAGCCCCGCATTTCATGCACTTCCCAGGTCTAAGATGCTCAGGTTCTTGGGTGTTCTGCAAGAGCACAGACCCAGATGGGCTGTGAGCTTTGTGCCCTTCCCAGGCCCAGGTCCCAGCCACTCAGGCGACCAGATGCTTGGCAAGTGCACAATCCCGGGTGGGCCGTGCATCTTATGCACCTCCCTGGTCCTGGCCGCTCAGTTTCCCGGGTGTTAGGGCACAGTCCCAGGTATGCTGTATGTCTCTTCTGGGGGCTGATCTCAGACTGTGACACTCCTGGCCTATGTGAACCATCCAGGATCCCAGAAAGATGTGGTTAGCAACTGGCAGCCTGCTCACAGTTTGCTGGAAGATGTGGTCTGTAGGGCTGGGATTGCAGCAGTCCCTTGCCTTTAAGCTCTGGCTGTTGCACCCCTGCCTCTCTGTCTCTGGGTAGGGAGGGCCCTAAATGGCAGTCTGCTTGCTCTCCTTTGATATTCACTAGGGCACAATCCTTTGTTCTGTGAGTGTACCAGGGATCACCAGGCAGTGTTAGAGCCTTTCAGGGGAAAGATCTTTTTTCATAATTTTTACCTCTCTGGCAATCCCATGGTCTGGGTTGCTATATCACATTAGCTCCCTCAGATTGTCCTCAGAGCATTCAAGACTCATCCTTACCCTAAGGACTGACACATCTCTGCCCAGTCCCCACTCCCTACTGGCAGACATGAGCATCTGAGCCACTTCTCCACCGGTAGTCGCAGTTAGGCATGTATTCTGTTTTGTTTTGTTTTCCTGGTTATTTTGCTCTCTGAGATTCCAAATCTCCCCACTGAAGCCTGTGAGAGGATTTGCTTTTGTTTGGAAACTTCTCCTCCTTCATGACTCCCTCCCCAGGATGGGTCTCCATCCCTAAATCTTTTGTCATTTTTGTCTTTTATATTTTGCACTACCTCCTTTTGAAGAGATTGGGCTGCCTTTCTGGGTGTCTGGTGTCCTCCACCAACCTTCAAAAAGAAGTTGTTTTGTGAAAGCTACTCCACATTCAAATGATCTTTTGATGAATTTGTTGGGGAGAAAGTGGTCTCCCCATCTTATTCTTCTGCCATCTTGGGACTGTCTCCTGTTGAAGTGTGTTAATTCCAGATATATTTTGGACATTAACCACTAATTGATTATTTGGTTTTCAAACATTTTCTCACATTCCATAGGTTGCATCTTAATTTTGTTGATTGTATCAATAGCTACATAGAAAAAATTTAGTTTCATATAGCCCCTGCTGGGAGCCAGCGTGGAGAATCCTGCCCATGGCAAAGGTCATGAGGAAGAGGCCTGACAGGCAAAGGCGAGATCAGGCCTCAAGGGGCTCCCCTTCTTGAGTATCTACCCCCAAACCAGAATCTGTCTGTTTTATTCTTTCATGACTTTCACCAACTCCACTGAAATTAACAGGGGGCTATCCCCGACCACCTTTCTCTGGAGAAAATCAAATTAGGGCTCTAGCTAATATGTCTCCTGGACATGAGAGGAATATTTCAAATCAAACCTCCTCTGTTAGCATTATAGCTTGCTTGGCAGGTTTATCCAGACTCTTGCAGCTACGCATATGATTATTCACAGCCTCCCAACTGTGAGAGGCACGGGAAGCCTAAAAATATAGAGCCTTTTAAAGAGTTAAAAGTTATTAGAGTAGTGCTGGTGTAGGATTTCATTATTGGGCCAATGCTTGTTGCTAAGTTCCCATATCTCTTATCCACTGTGCACCTGGGAGTGCATTAGTTAACATAGTTGGAATGTAAGGAAAACAAGTGTAGCCTTGGAATTAATCACATCAGACCTTTGAGCTAATTGGTTCTTTCTTTCTTGTAACTCACTGCACCTTTGCTCCATGAGAAATGTAACTCTGTTTAGCATTTTCTGAGGCTGACATAGATGAGAGATATAAAGAAAAAACACTTTGAGGGAAAGTAAGGTTTCTGGTTGAGCAGCCTTTATCAAAAGATGGTCATAAAATGTTCACAGGCCTCCAAGGCCAGAAAATAATGTACACAACATTGTACATGGGAAAGGTATGCAGAAAAAATCCTGGTTTCGATAAAGGCAAAACAGATGTAATGTTTGGACTGACTCTGTATGAATTTGCATCTTTCATTTCCCTCTATGTACAAGTCAAGGTATAAAAGCTTCCCTTAAAAATAAAGTTGTGATGTTGAGCATCTTTTCATGTGTTTGTTAGCCATCCGTATGTCTTCTTTGGAGAAAATGCAAATCAAAACCACAATGAGGTACCACTTCACACCAGTCAGAATGACTGTGATCCAAAAGTCTGTAAGCAATAAATGCTGGAGAGGGAGCGGAGAAAAGGGAACCCTCCTACACTGTTGGTGGGAATGCAAACTAGTACAGCCACTATGGAGAACAGTGTGGAGATTCCTTAAAAATTTGCAAATAGAACTGCCTTATGACCCAGCAATCCCACTGCTGGGCATACACACCTAGGAAACCAGAATCGAAAGAGACACATGTACCCCAATTTTCATTGCAGCACTGTTTATAATAGCCAGAACATGGAAACAACCTAGATGTCCATCAGCAGATGAATGGATAAGAAAGCTGTGGTACATATACACAATGGAGTATTACTCAGCCATTAAAAGGAATACATTTGAATCAGTTCTAAGGAGATGGATGGAACTGGAGTCGATTATACAGAGTGAAGTAACCCAGAAAGAAAAACACCAATACAGTATACTAACGCATATATATGGAATTTAGAAAGATGGTGATGATGACCCTGTACGCAAGACAACAAAAGAGACTCAGATGTGTAGAGCAGACTTTTGGACTCTGGGGGAGAGGGAGAGGGTGGGATGAGATGGGAGAATGGCATTGAAACATGTATACTATCATGTAAGAAACGAATTGCCAGTCTATGTACGATGCAGGAGGCAGGATGCTTGGGGCTGGTGCACGGGGATGACCCAGAGAGATGTTATGGGGTGGGAGGTGGGAGGGGGTTTATGTTTGGGAACACATGCACACCCGTCATGGATTCATGTCAATGTATGGCAAAACCAATACAGTATTGTAAAGTAAAATAAAGTTAAAATAAAAATTAAAAAAAAAGAAACAGTGAAAACAAATTTCCAAAGAGTATAGTAAGAGCAGTGATAAATGTCATGAACATTGTTTTTTTTTTTTTTTTTTA
>SJYQ01104745.1:56228-72985 GCA_006410935.1 Redunca redunca
GAAAAACCTGTCCTCTAGGACTGATGTTTGATCTTGGCTTTGAAAAGTGATTGAGACCTGCTGGCTGGGGAGGCAGAAGATGGATATGTGAGGGAGACCTTATGCAGGGGTGTGAGTAGAGTCTAGAGTCATTAAAGTTAGGTTAGGTTAGAGACATTTAGGTTTAGCATGGCTTAGACATAAGATGTGGATGGTCTCATGTCAAGCTAACAAGTTTGGATTTTATTCTGTAAGAAATGGGGAACTAAATAACAAATATTATATAACACTACTATATTTAAATATAAATATAATATTAAATAATAATATTGATTTATTAAAATATGTAGTGGAATTATGGAGGAATGATGGGATGAAGGGGGACTTCCAGAAAGGAGGCCAGACAGGAGACTTGAAAGGTTTTTTCAAAATGTAAATTTATTGATTTTAACTGGAGGCTAATTACTTTACAATATTGTATTGGTTTTTATTAATAAATATTCCAACTATGTAGAATGTAATGAACACCTGGTTCATATCACTTAGATTCAGTAAGTATTAAACTTTTGGGGAAATTTCCTTTAGATCTTCTAAAAACTAAGAAATAAAAACTCACGAACAAAAAAATAAATAAATAAATAAATAATAAAGTGGTGGCCAGGATCAGTTCCATGAAAGCCTGGTTTCCCTGTGTTTTTCTTTCTTTCTTTCTTTTTTTCCCTCTTCTATTTTCTTATCTGCAACATTCTTTCTTTATCTCTCTCTAACTCATTTTCTTTGCCAAGGCCGTTTCTCCTGAGGGTTCCCCTGGATCCTGCGGGGGCTGGACCCCAGCAAGCCCCATTGGTTTATTTTTGCTTATATTCTGTTTTGTGTGTGTGTGTGTGTGTGTGTGTGTGTGTGTTATGCAAAAAATAATTGCCGATACTGATGTCAATTATTTCCCCTATGTTTTCTTCTAAGACATTAATGGTTTCAGGTTTCATTTTAAGTCTTTAACACACTTGAGTTGATTTTTGTTATGGCTTAGGATAATAGTCCAGTTTCATCCTTTTTAATGTGTATGTCCAGTTTTCCCAGTACCATTTACTGAAAACATTATCCTTTCCCCATTGTGTATCTTGGTAACTTTGTCAAATATTGGTTGACTCTATATGCCTGAGTTTATTTCTGTGCTATATGTTCTGTATCCATTGGTGTATTGTATGCTAGTACCATACTATTGTGATTATGATAGCTTTGTAATATATTTTCAAATTAGGAAGTACAATATCTTCAGTTTTGCTCTTCTAGTCTGAAATTGCTTTAGCTATCAAGGTTTTGTAGTTTCAAACAAATTTTAAGATTATTTTTCTATTTCTCTAAGAAATATCATTGAATTTTGATAATAAATGTATTGAATACTTATATTCTTTTATATGTATCATGGATATATTGATAGTAATAATTATTCCAATAATTAAATAAGATTTGTTTTCTTAATTCCTTTTCAGATGTTTTGTTGTTGGTATGGAGAAATGACAGAGAAGGCAATGGCATCCCACTCCAGTACTCTTACCTGGAAAATCCCATGGACGGAGGAGCCTGGTGGGCTGCAGTCCATGGGGTTGCTAAGAGTTGGACATGACTGAGCGACTTCACTTTCACTTTTCAATTTCATGCATTGGAGAAGGAAATGGCAACCCATTCCAGTGTTCTTGCCTGGAGAATCCCAGGGACGGAGGAGCCTGGTGGGCTGCCGTCTATGGGGTTGCACAGAGTCGGACACGACTGAAGTGACTTAGCAGCAGCAGCAGCAGCAGCATGGAGAAATGAAACATTTTGTGTGTTGATGTTGAATCTATGATTTTACTGAATTCATTTATTAGCTTTAACAGTTTTTGGTGGAGTCTCTAGGGTTTTATATATATATATAAGATGATACCATCAGTAAACAGAGGCTTTTATTTTTTCCTTTCTTAGTTAGATGCCTTCAGTTTTTTCTTGTCTATAGTACTATGTTGAATAGAAATGGTAAGAATAGGTATTCTTGTTCCTGAAAAATATATGAACCTAATTATGTTGAGATATATTCCCTCTAAACACAGTTGGTTGAGAATTTTTATCATGAAAAGCTATTGGATTTTGTCAAATGCTTTTTCTGTCTGTAATGAGATGACCATATGATTTTTATGCTGCCTTTTGTTAAATAGTGTATCATTTTGGTTCATTTGCATATGTTGTTCAGTTGCCCAGGCATGTCTGACTCTCTGTGATCCTATGGACTGCAGCACACTAGGGCTTCCTGTCACTCACCGTCTCTTGAAGTTTGCCCAAGTTCATGTCCATTGCATTGGTGATGCCGTTCAACCGTCTCATTCTCTGATGCCCTCTTCTCCTTCTGCCCTCAATCTTTCACAGCATCAGGGACTTTTCCAGTGAGTCAGCTGTTTGCAATAGATGACCAAAATACTGGAGTTTCAGCCTCAGCATCAGTCCTTCCAACTAGTATTCAGGGTTGATTTCCCTTAAGATTGACTGGTTTGATCTCCTTGCTGTCCAGGGGACTCTCAGGAGTCTTCTCTAGCACCACATTTCAAAGATATCAGTTCTTCACTTGTTTTGCACCCAAGTGGTAGATGTAAGTTTATCATGGTGTATGATCCTTTTAATGTGTGGTTTAATTCAATTTTTTGGACTTTTATTGAATAATTTTACATTTGTGTTAATCAAGGTTATGGGTCTGTAATTTTCTTTTCTTATAGTCTGGCTTGGTATCAGGTGAATGCTGGTCTTGTCAAAATGAGTTTGAAAATGTCCCATCTTCTTTAATTTTTTGGAAAAATTTGAGGATGGTTAGTATAAATACTTTTAAAAATATTTGTTAGTATTCACCAGTGAAGTTATCTGGTCTGGATTTTCTTTCTTGAGAGAATTTTTATTATTGATTCTGTCTCTTGTTATTAGTCTGTTCATATTTTCTATTTTATCATTATTTATTCTTGGTAGGTTTTGACCCCCTAACTGTAGCCTGACAGGCTCCTCTGTTCATGGAATTCTTCAGGCAAGAATACTACAGTGGGTTTCTATTCCCTTCTCTAGGGGATCTTCCCGACCCAGGGATGGAACCTGGGTCTTCTGTAATCCAGGCTGATTCTTTACCATCTGAGCCATCAGAGAAACCCAGGGTTACACGATTTTAGAAATGAATACATTTCTTCTAGGTTATCTAAAATGTTTCCATGTAACTGTTAGTAGTCTTTTGTGATCCTTTGTATCAGTTGTAATGCCTCCTTTTTCATTTATGATTTATTCTCCCTTTTTTGTCTAGAAATTTGTCAATTTTATCTTTTCAAAGCACTTGGTTTTGTTGATCTTTTCTAATGTCTTTATTGTCTCTATTTCACTTATTTTTCATCTTGTTCTTTGCTAATTTCTTCCTTTTGCTAACTGGACTTTGTTCTTCTATGTCTGTTCCTTGAGATACAGAGTTGTTTATTTGAGGTTTTTCCCCCTCGTTGCAGGCATTTATCATTCAAACTTCCCTCTGGGTACTGCTTGGACCCATGAGAGGCAATCGATCACCCAACTCTACCAGCTTCTATACACAAACATCTACCACAGAGCTCACATTGGTAGAAGTTCACAATAAATACTTATGCCTAAATGACTGAATTTCATTGAATTTAGATGGTGGTAGTATTCAGTGCATGTGAAAAGTAGTTTTGAAATTTTTTTCTTGCTATAAACTTATCATGGATCTTTGGTGATATCTATTTTAAAAGAAAGTAATATTTGTATGTATATTATAATTACTACATCAGATAATACTTTTTATAACAAAATTCATCAGAGGTCAAAAGCTTTAATATCCTTTCATCCTCCAAATGAAAAATATATGTTAAGCTGTCTGGCCTAAGGCTTCACGCTGAATCACTGCTCTGTGTGAAGATTAAATATCCAGGGAGTTTTAAGAACTCCACATTGTGTCTGAGATAATACAGTTGCCCTGTCACAGTTCCTTCACTTTTCTTGAAGAAATTGCTAGAAGAATTAAAGAAAATTAAGAGCTCACAAAAAGAGATCTCATAAGACTGGACTTATTCTCTGAAGTAAACTAAACATGGAAATGTCTAGTAATTATTTCAATTTTGAGTTCAGTACTGAACGCAAATGTTAATGTTATTTTCTGGGAGAAAAATGTTACACAATGACTCTGGTTTGATGTATGGAAAAACCAATACAATATTGTAAAGTAATTAACCTCCAATTAAAATAAATAAATTTTATTTTTAAAAAAGTACAATGGAAACCTGAATCTACAAATTTAAAATTATGTCAAGACACATTGGGATGGAGATAAAGGAGATTAAACTTGTGCTAAACTCCCAGCCTCTTCAGGGGTATGGGAAATATGCCATATTCTTGTGATGATACTTTGGTAATGCTTAGATACCACTGGGAGTGGGTAGCGTTTTTGGTTTGATCCTGATTCCACTTTCTGAAGTTTGGTGTCCTGTTCTCCTAGCTGCATGTCCTAGTAGTTCTGTTTGCTTAGTTATGCTCCATGACCACACCTGAAATGGACTTTAGGGACTCTGCCCTCCTTCCTGACTAAGCAGCTTTTCCTGTCTTTTATCTACATCCATTAATGTTTGGGAGTTCAAGGATCACTGTCAGTCTCAAATGGTTACAGTCTATTTTAGTCTAGGCAGATGGTTCTTCTGACAGTACAACTCTCAAAAACTTATATTCCAATGCATTCAGTTCCAGTTCAGGAGCCATGACCACAGCCTTTTCTATATGTATTTTCTATGCTGTTGTATTTTTTGCCTTCTCCCAGCTATGCTTCCTCCCCTGCCCACACCCACACTCATACATACACCCATTTCCTCTCTTTCTCTTCTTCTCTCTCTTCCCCACCCCTGTGTTGAGTGAACTGCAATTTATCCTTTCACATATCAATAGAGCAACACCCTGAGATTTTTTTTTTTTCTTCCCACTCAATTGAATGGATTTACTCAAAACCAGTTCTCTGGCTGGACCTTGACACCTTAATCCACTCAAGGGCTATAATAGTAGGTGGGATGGCTGCACCCTTAATTTGAGTTTTATCCCAAGACAGAGTTTTAATCAAAGATCTTCTCAGTTTTATACTTATTTATTTATTGAATTAAGAATCAGATGCCTCTTCCAACCATGTAAGACCCCAAATTTTGGATTCTCTTTATTCCCTTTTCTAGATTATTGGCATAGACTTCCCTGGTGGCTCAGTGGCAAAGACTTTGCCTACCAGTGCAGGAGACATGGGTTTGATTTTTGGTCTGGGAAGATCCTCTGTAGAAGGAAATGACAACTCACTCCAGTATTCTTGCATGGAAAAACCCATGGACAGAGGACCCTGATGGGCTATGGTCTGTTGGGTTGCAATGAGTCAGACACAACTTAGCAACTGAACAAGAGCAACTTCCCACTTCAAGGTATTAGGTTTTCCATCACTCAGGATAATGTCAATTTTGCTGTGGCCCCAAGCCTCATTGTTCAGAATCACAAATATTTCTTTCTACTTGTGGCAGGTCAGCAGGAGGGCTCCACATATCATAGTCAATCAACGACCTAGGCAGAAGATGCATCTCTATTCACACATCCAAAATTGTTGAGACATGAAAAAGGAAACATGGTAAGTTGTTCACTCACTCTTTAGCACCTCCTGAAAGTGACACATCACCACCATTCACATATTATTGGCCAATGTACTTCATGTGGCCACATCTAACTTCAAATAAGAGAAATAAAATCCTATCACCATTAAATAAAAGCTTTTCCCAGGAAAGCCAAGAACTGGAACATTTCTGAACGGCCCTGATGACTAGGACACAGAAACATGTTAGAGAATACATATGAAAACTTTAAGCAATAAAACCAAACAACAAAAACAATAATATACACAACTTTATAAATGCCAAAGAGACAAGCAAAGAAAACTGTCCATAAAGCTAAGGAAAGTATATGGATACCTTAAAGTGAAGTCACTCAGTCGTGTCCGACTCTTTGCCACCCCAGGGACTATAGCCTATCAGGCGCCTCTGTCCATGGGATTTTCCAGGCAAGAGTGCTGGAGTGGATTGCCAGTTCCTTCTCCAGGGGATCTTCCCAACCCAGGAATTGAACCCGGGTCTCCCGCATTACAGGCAGATGCTTTACCGTCTGAGCCACCAGGGAAGCCCTTAAAGGGGGAAGGAAATATAGGGATACCTTAAAAGGGTAAGCCATAAAACAAAATGATAGAAATAAAGTCCAAGGGTATCACTTTTGAAAATATGTAAATTTAAGTGAGTTAAACTCTCAGATTCATTGAATAAGATACAGTCGAACTTTAGAGGATTCAAGTGACATCAAAGTTTAGAAGAAGGGGCAGAAAACAACGGCCCACAGGCCAAATCCAGCCCAGCTCACTGCTTACTTTTGTAAGTAAGCTTTTACTGAAACACAGCCATGACCAGCTGTTTATACATTATCTCTAGCAGTTGTTTGCTGAGTAGTTGTCACAGAGACCATAAGGCCAACAAAACCTAAAATATTTGTTTGATTCTTTACAAAAATAGTTTGACTATCTGACTCATAGCTAAGACAATAAAGGATAGATTAAGCTATGCAAAACAGATAGAAATAAAATAATGGTTGTAATATTAATAAGGTATAATAAAATATCAACCTTCATTAAGAGTATAGAAAATCCCTGAGTGTTAAGAGTAAGAAAAGAACTCAGAGTAGAACAACACACAATTCAACACATACACACTTGAAATAGAACAACAAACACTTCCATTTCACGTTAAACTACCCTATAATCTTCTTTAGATAGAGGCTTATTTAATTTCCTAAATCACACAATTCCTTTTTGCAACAAAGATTGAAAAGCAGTCTTTCTTTCTAAACCAGTTCTTCATCTCTAATTTATTTCTTTTTTTGAGAATGGTTTAATGAACCCAGCAATACAAGACTTTGGGCACTATGCCTGACAATGCAGAAATGACTTTTGGTTAAACACATGAAAAATTATAGGAAATTTGCATAGCATGCATTTACAACATAGCTAGAACTTTAACAACACATTAAACCAAGATGTTTGGATAACACTTTTTAACGAAGTACATGCAATGTTTCTCTATTTTATTTTATTTTTATATTGGATACAAAGTTTTAAACTGGAATCGCCTATTTACAATACATACTCAATGTCTTGGAGGGCTCTGCTCCACTTAGAAGGATTGTCTACTGGAGCTGTAGCGGGCTTACTTGCCAAGATGCAAGACAATCCTGCCCTAGAAGAGATCGATTCCTTTAATATTTTTGAGTTATCAAAACAAAGAGCCCACATGTCTATTACACAGGTTTTAATCCACTGATGACTTTTTGAATATCTGTGAAAGAACAGTGTATACATCTGTGAGTTCTTCAGGTAATTAATATTATGAAATAATGTCTTATTGTGGAATACCCAGCCCCAACACTCCTGGAAAATATGCTCATTGAAAAAAGTAGGGCTGTGTCCCCTCTCTCACTCCTATTCATTCATCTCAAAAATATTTATTGAAAGCCCAATCTATGTTAGCAGGGTTTTCTCAAAAATGGAAACAATAGAATATAAATGTATCTTATTTGTAGATATCTATTGTTGTTGTCATTCAGTCGCTTAATAGTGTATGACTCTTTGCAACCCCATGGACTGCAGAACACCAGCCTTCCCTGTTCTTCACTATTTCCTAGAGTATGCTCAAACTTAAGTCCATTGAGTTGCTGATGCCCTCCAACCATCTCACCCTCTGTTTTCCCCTTCCCCTCTTATCGTCAATCTTTCCCAGCATCAGGGTCTTTTTCAGTGAGTTGGCTCTTTGCATCAGTGGCCAAAATATTGAAGCTTTAGCTTCAGCATCAGTCCTTCCAAAGAATATTCAGGATTGATTTCCTTTAGGATCAACTGATTGATCTCCTTACTGTTCAAGAGACTCTCAAGAGTTTTCTCCAGCACCAGAGTAAGAAGGCATCAATTCTTTGGCACTCAGCCTTTCTTATTGCCCAACTCTGGCATCTGTACATGACTACTGGAAAAACCATAGTCATTGTCTATATGGACCTTTGTCAGAAATGTAATGTCTCTGCTTTTTAAAACTCTGTCTAGGTTTGTCATCGATTTTCTTCCAAAGAGTAAGCATCTTTTAATTTCAGGGATACAGTCAGCAGCTGCAGTGATTTTGGAGCCCAAGAATATAAAGTCTGTCACTGTTTCCATTGTTTCCCCATCTATTTTCCGGGATTGATGGGACGAGATGCCATGATCTTCAATTTTTGAATGTTGAGTTTTAAGCCAGTTTTTTCACTCTCCTCTTTCACCTTTCACTCTCCTCTTTCACCTTTATCACATTTATCAAGAGGCTCTTTAATTCCTCTTCACTTTCTCCCATTAGGGTAGTGTCATCTGCTTGTCTGGGGTTATTGATATTTCTCCCTGAAATATTGATTCCAGCTTGTGCTTCATCCAGCCCAGGATTTTGCATGATGTACTTTGCATATAAGTTAAATAAACAGGGTGACAATATACAGCCTTAACGTACTCCTTTCCCAAGTTGGAATCAGCCCATTGTTCCATGTCCGGTTCTAATTGCTGCTTCTTGACCTGCATAAAGGTTTTGTAGGAGGCAAGTAAGGTTGTCTGACATTCCCATATCTTTAAGAATTTTTCAGTTTGTTGTGAACCACAGAGACAAAGGTTTTAGCATAGTCAGTGAAGCAGAAGTTGATGTTTTTCTGGAATTCTCCAGCTTTTTCCATGATCCAATGGATGTTGGCAACTTGATCTCTGGTTCCTCTGCCTTTTCTAAATCTAACTTGTATATCTGGAAGTTCTTAGTTCATGTACTGTTGAAGCCTAGCTTGAAGGATTCTGAGCATGACCTTGCTGGCATGTGAAATGAGTACAACTGCCTGGTAGTTTGAACATTCTTTGGAATTCCCCTTCTTTGGGATTGGAATGAAAACTGACTTTTTCCAGTCCTGTGGCCACTGCTGAGTGTTCCAAATTTGCTGACATATTGAGTGCAGTACTTTAACTGCACCATCTTTTAGAATTTGAAATAGCTCAACTGAAATCCCATAACCGCCCCTAGCTTTGTTCCTAGTGATGCTTCCTAAGGCCCACTTGACTTCACACTCCAGAAGGTCTGGCTCTAAGTGAGTGATCACACATTGTGGCTATCCAGATCACTAAGATTTTTTTTAATAGTTTTTCTTGTGTATTCTTGCCACCTCCTCTTAAAATCATCTGCCTCTGTTAGATCCATACTGTTTCAGTCTTTTATTGTACCCATCTTTGCATGAAAAGTTCCCTTGGTATCTCTAATTTTCTTGAAGAGATCTCTAGTCTATCTCATTCTATATTTTCCCTCTAATTCTTTGCCCCGTTCACTTAGGGAGGCTTCTTATCTCTCTTTGCTCTTCTCTGGAACTTTGCATTCAGTTGAGTATGTCTTTCCTGTTCTCCTTTGCCTTTTGCTTCTTTTCTTTTTTCAGCTATTTGTAAGGCCTTCTCAGACAACCATTTTGCCTTTCTTCTTCTTGGAAATGGTTTGAGCACTGCCTCCTGTACAATGCTGTGAACTTCTGTCCATATTTCTTCAGGCACTCAAGGTCTAATCCCTTGAATATATTGTCACTTCCACTATACAATCATAAGTGATTTGACTTAGATCATACCTTAGTGGCCTAGTGGTTTCCCCTAGTTTCTTCAGTTTAAGTCTGAATTTTGCATAAGGAGTTCATGATATAAGCCACAATTTTTGCTAACTGTATAGAGCTTCTTTATCTTCAGCTTCAAAGAATATAATCAATCTGATTTCTGTATTGATCATCTGGTGATGTCCATGTGCAGAGTCTTCTCTTGCGTTGTTGGAGGACCAGTGTATTCTCATGACAAAACTCTGTTAGTCTTTGCCTTGTCTCATTTTGTATTCCAAGGTCAAACTTGCCTGTTACTCCAGGTATCTCTTGACTTCCTACTTTTGCATTCCAGTCCCCTATGATGAAAAGAACACCTTTCTGTGTGTTAGTTCTAGAAGGTCTTTTAGGTGTTCACAGAACTGTTCAACGTCAGCTCCTTCAGCATTAGTGGTTGGGGCATAGACTTGGATTACTGTGATATTGAATTGTTTTCCTTGGAAACGAACAGAAACCATTATGTTGCTTTTGCGACTGCACCCAAGTACTGCATTTTGGAGTCTTCAGTTGACTATGAGGGCTATTCCATTTCTTCTAAGAGATTCTTGCCCACAATAGTAGGTATAATTGTCATCTGAATTAAATGTGCCATTCCTGTCCATTTTAGTTCACTGATTTCTTAAATGTCAGTATTCACTCCTGCCATCTCCTGTTCAGCCACTTCATGGACCTCCCATTCCAGGTTCCTATGCAATATTGTTTACAACATTGTGCTCTATTTTCACCACCAGACACATCCATAACCAGGTGTTGTTTTTGCTTTGGCTCAGCCTCTTCATTCCTTCTCAAGCTATTTCTCTGCTCTTCTGCAGTAGCATATTGGACACCTATTGACCTGGGGGTTCATCTTTCATTGTGAAAGAGAGAGAGAGAGAGCTATACACAAAGACAGTGAGATAGAGAAAAAGAGACAGAGAGAAGCACAAAGTGAAAGAAACAGAGAGAAATTTATTATAAGGAATTGGCTCTGTGATTATATAGGCTAACAAGCCTGAAATCTGCAGGACAAGCCAGAAGACTGGAAACGGTAATATCTAATGTTGCAGTCTTGAATTTGGAGGCAGAATTCTTTCCTTTTCAGGGAATCTTAGTCTTTTTTCACAAGGCTTTTTGCTGATTGGATGAGCCCATCCACACAATGAAGAGTAATCTGCTTGATTCAAAGTCTGCTGATTTAAATACTAATCCCGGTTAAAATACCTTCATAGTAACATCTAGACCATGGACAGCACAGCTTGACCAAATGGATGCATAAAGCTAATCATCACATCTCCTATGTGCCAGGCACTGAAAATACAGAGGTGGATAAGTCTAACAAACTAATGATTTCGAGTAGTGCACAAACACAGGATCATAGAGTTAAACTGAATTAACTCAAACAGAGAAAGAAATATACATCTAGATGTTTCATGTAGAGAAAGCAGGAAGTCTTGGCAAGTGTAGTATGCAAAGTTAGCCTCATGGTCACTGATGTGGAACAGGTATGCTTTCCTGAGACTCATCTATTATACTTTCTTCAGGAATTCCATCACCATAGGCCCCTGAAAAATTCTTCTAAGGCCATCTTTATTGCATTCATTGCTCCTTTGGGTTACTGACAGTTGGCATTACTACGCACTGTACATGCATATGGGGAAAGAACTCAGCAAAGTGGCTGATGTGCTTTTTCTCCTTCTCATGACTGTGTCTCCATCTTCTTTCCACTTCAACCTTTTTGCAGTACTCTATTAAAAAAAAAAAAAAAGACCAAACACACAACTTCATGGAAGTATCATTTAATTTAGCCACCAAAACTTGGCCAACATTCCCTATGGTGATAGGTCCAGTAAATTTCAATCACTGCCCTGAGCAGTTGTTGTCCATTTCACATTACTGGAATCAGATGTGAGAGTTTGCAAGACTGTCATTCCCTTTCATAAAACTTTTACAAAGTATTTTAGTCTTGTATGGCCTGAAAGTGACCTTCATAATTAAATAATCTCCTCAACTCTCTCCCAGATAGATCACAATGTATTTATGATCTGGAAGCAGATAGAAGTGATTACTCAAGAATCAAGATGAACTTGCTACTGTGAGTTTAGAGAGAAAATATAACCAAAACCGGGATCTAGCTGCTCACCATCAGAAGCCAATAAAGAAGCCAGGATGGTGGAAAGGAAAGTTTGCTTCATTTTGGATCCTAGTAGCAGGGAGAAGAGAGGGGAGGGGAGATTCCTGTCCAAAGATGGATTCCCTCTAACTAACAAACAATGGGCAAGGGTTTTTATAGATAGAGGAATGGGACTATGTGCAGAAACAGCACAGTTGGCGCTGACAGTCATTTTGAAATTGATCATCAGTGGTCTGATTAGCATTATATTGATTGTTTTAAGTATAGTTAACCTTCAGTTTCAGGATCAGTTTATTCCCATTTCTTTGAGGCCAGTTCCTAGAATTGTGGCTTTTTATTTCACAGCTATATTCAGGTCATAATATAGTTAATTTCTTTCACTTGGTAGGGTTTCAGTATCTATAAGACAGCTCACAGGATATGGTTCAGGATATTATCTATAGTCTTTGACAAGGAATTAAAGGTCCTTGACTATGCTTAATGATGAAACTATATTATTTGGTCTCCTGTGACTGTTTTCCCTTGTTTCTG
The DNA here is from genome assembly GCA_006410935.1 of Redunca redunca. NCBI lineage: Eukaryota > Metazoa > Chordata > Mammalia > Artiodactyla > Bovidae > Redunca > Redunca redunca. The sequence goes on from SJYQ01104745.1 coordinate 68,602, forward strand.
TGTTTTCTCATTTCTTTGATTAAATTTATCCATTGGCTAAAATTTTTTTACAGACAAAAGACCAACTGAGGACATAGGGGAACGAGGTAGAGACCATAAGATCCTGCTTCATTTCAAGCCTCCTTTTCTTTGATAATTCTCAGTCATGAGGAGGGAGAGTAAATAAAGTTTTGAATAGAGAGGTTAGTCATAAACTTAGAAGAGAAAGGCTAATCAAAATCACATCAATATTCCAGGAGACATTTCTTATCTTAACAGAGAGAAAAATAATCAGTCTTGCATAATATACTGTTAATAATGAAATTCATTTACCTAATTAAATTTAATCTAACCTTAATCTTGACAATGTACAAAATTATTTCTTGAAGTTCCTTTTTTACAAACTTTTTATCATTTTCTGATTTCATATTAATTTGTCCCTTATTTTCCCATCTAGAATCAACCAACTGTAGGACAAAATTATTATTATCATTTTTCCTCAACAAAAATATCTCATTTCCTTGTAACTTCTCTGGGTGACAACACATACCTTACTCGCTTTACATATCGAAATGTTTCTCTAATCATTTTTATATGTTACAATTTTTAACTCTTGAAGCCTTAACAAAACCAAGAAACAATTGAGCTACTTGCTATATCAGTATTTTCTGATTGGCAAATTTAAGAACATAATTCTTCATAGTACAATATTGCTTTAATGTGGTACAAGATGTGTGTTTAATAAACTCAGACATCTTAGTTTCCATCTTGGTCGTGCAAGACAAAAGTAGATAAATTTACACTTGTTTGTCTTGTAAGTGCTTATTTTTTTAAAGCCAGTTAATGCCAGGAGCCACCACGGGAGATCCCACCCATGACAAGGTCATGTGGAAGAGAACTGTTAAGCAAGGCTTCAGGACTCAACGGGCTCCCTAGGCTTTCTTGAGCATCTACCCCAAAACCAGAATCTGTCTGTTTTATTCTTTCATGACTTTCACCAACTCAATTAACTTAGAGCTATAGCTAATAAGTCTCTTGGACATGAGAAAAATATTTCAAATCAAACCTCCTCTGTTAGCATTATAGCTTGCTTGGCAGGTTTATCCAGACTCTTGCAGCTACGCATATGATTATTTACAGCCTCCCAACTGTGAGAGGCACGGAAAGCCTAAAACATAGAGCCTTTCAAAGAGTTAAAAGTTATTAGAGTAGTGCTGGTGTAGGATTTCATTATTGGGCCAATGCTTGTTGCTAAGTTCCCATATCTCTTATCCACTGTGCACCTGGGAGTACATTAGTTAACATAGTTAGAAAGTAAGAAAAACAAGTGTAGCCTTGAAATTAACCACATCAGACTTTTGAGCTAATTGGTTCTTTCTAGTAACTCACTGCACCTTTGCTCTGTGAGAAATGTAACTTGTTTAATACTTTCTAAGGCTGACATAGATTAGAAATATAAAGAAAAAGCATTTCAAGGGAAAATAAGTTTTCTGGTTGAACAGCCTTTATCAAAAGAGCGTCATAAAATGTCCACAGGCCTCCAAGGCCAGAAAATAATGTACACAATATTGTTTATGGGAAAGGTTTGCAGAAAAAATCCTCGTTTTGATAAAGACAAAACAGATGTAATGTTTGGGCTGACTCTGTATGACTTTGCATCTTTCATTTCCCTCTATGTATAAGACAAGGAATAAAAGTACCTTTTAAAAATAAAGCTATTGGGCCTCACTCAAAGAAGCTTGGTCACCTCGTGTTTATCTTTCTTTCCTCTCTTACTTTCTTTTTCAGGTTGATCCCTTGAAATATTAGAGGCTCTCTGCGTTCACTTTTCTCTAAGACTTTATGAGCTTTCTATGTAAACCAAGGAATATCAGCCTCTTTCTCTCCTCTATTTTCTTAACCACAATATTCTTTCCTTATCTCTCTCTAAATCATCCGCCTATGCCATTTTTCCTTCAGGTTCCTCTGGATCCTGCGGGGGCTGGACCCTGGCAAATTAAATAGAACTCCTTTATAAGTTAGCCTCAGCAATATTATCCAAAAACACATATTGAGACATACAATACATCCAGACAGAGATCTCATTGTTTCATCATTTTACATTTAATATATTAGGCATTGCAATTAAGCTTATTAGTTTATGAATAACAATCAGAATAGTCAAATTTACATAGCTGATTTGAAAAGGCTTCTTTCTCCTCCCTCCTTTTTCCCCTCTTTGGCTTGAAGTTTTACTAATTAACCCAAGTCTGAAGTCCTAGACCAAGGGGGCTATGTTTGTATTTCAAGGACATGATAACAGTCAATTTCAAGCTTTCTTATAGGCAAAATTTTGTTCTCTCAGAATCACAATTTGGAAAAAAAGTATTTTATCAAGGATGATTTTCTTCACTGCATATGCAAAAAGAACCAGTTGAGAGAATTTCAAAAACAGTTAGCCATTTTTTTCTGTAGTCTAAAGAATATTCTTGCCATACATTAGTTAAAAAAACATCTTTCTTTCTTTCCTTTAGTCATAATATCATGACTAAATTCTTTTTCTTAATGAATTGAACCTGAGTTTCCCAATTTACAAAAGGCAACAAGAAACAATTGCATACATTCACACACCAAAAGACAGAGCTGTCCCAAATCAGCTGAGAGGATGATCAGTATGGAGTTCCAAGCAAGCATTTTTCCGACATAAATAGCCCTCAATGGTAGACACGTGTCAGAACCAGTTGGCAAAATGCCCAAGTGACAGTCATTGCTGACAAACGGCCTCAAGCATAGATAAAAATCAGAACCAGTTGACAAAATGCTCAAAGAACAATCAGTGCTTATAAAATCGTCCTCAACTTCAGACACACTTCAAAATCTACCAGCAAAATGCCCAAATAGCATGTTGTGCCCAAAAGAATACTTTTCCCAGGATCACTCCAGTGGTCTTGTTCTTGGACCTCATCAGTTCATCGAGGTGCATGTTTTTACCCCATCAAAGAAAAGCATAAGTTTGTCACTCATGTTGAAGAGGGGATAAACAAGGAGGATCCCCTAAACAAATGGTTTCAGCATTTTCTAGAAACAACCCCCCAAATGCCCTTCTTCAGGCCAGCTAGCCATAAGCAGCAGGCTCATCACAACCATCACAGTGTGTTGTCATGGCTATGGCTCATGAAAACCCGGGGAGCAAAGTGTCATGAAAGTGCAGGAGCTGCACCATGTTGGGCACAAAAAAATGTAGCCAACGTAAACTAAAAAAAAAAAAGTAACCAAAAGTGAGGATCACCTCCTTGCAACTCAAAAGCCAATATAAAGAAGCCAGGTTGGTGAAAAGGGAAGTTTACTTTATTTTGGATGCCAGCAACTGGGCTAGAGGGCAGATACCTGTCCAAAGGCTGACTGATCCCCACTGACAATCAGTGGGCAAGAGCTTTTATAGATGGAGGGACGGGGCAACATGCAGAAACATCAGTCAGCTAGCAGTCATTTCGAACTTAGTCATCAGTGGTCTGATAGTGTCATCCTGATTGTTTTAAGTACAGCGGGTCATGGTGGAGAGGTCTGACAGAATGTGGTCCACTGGAGAAGGGAATGGCAAACCACTTCAGTATTCTTGCCTTGAGAACCCCATGAACAGTATGAAAAGGCAAAATGATAGGATACTGAAAAAGGTACTCCCCAGGTCAGTAGGTGCCCAATATGCTACTGGAGGTCAGTGGAGAAATAAATCCAGAAAGAATGAAGGGGTGGAGCCAAAGCAAAACCAACACCCAGCTGTGGATGGGACTGGTGATAGAAGCAAGGTCCGATGCTGTAAAGAGCAATATTGCATAGGAACCTAGAATGTCAGGTCCATGAATCAAGGCAAATTGGAAGTGGTCAAACAGGAGATGGCAAGAGTGAATGTCGACATTCTAGGAATCAGCGAACTAAAATGGACTGGAATGAGTGAATTTAACTCAGATGACCATTATATCTGCTACTGCAGGCAGGAATCCCTCAGAAGAAATGGAGTAGCCATCACGGTTAACAAAAGAGTCCGAAATGCAGTACTTGGATGCAATCTCAAAAATGACAGAATGATCTCTGTTCATTTCCAAGGCAAACCATTCAATATCACAGTAATCCAAGACTAGGCCCCAACCAGTAATGCTGAAGAAGCTGAAGTTGAACAGTTCTATGAAGACCTACAAGACCTTTTAGAACTAACACCCCAAAAAGATGTCCTTTTCATTATAGGGGACTGGAATGCAAAAGTAGGAAGTCAAGAAACACCTGGAGTAACAGGCAAATTTGGCCTTGGAGTACAGAATGAAGCAGGGTAAATGCTAATAGAGTTTTGCCAAAAGAACGCACTAGTCATAGCAAACACCCTCTTCCAACAACATAAGAGAAGACTCTACACATGGACATCACCAGATGG
>SJYQ01104745.1:76712-87103 GCA_006410935.1 Redunca redunca
CACCTCTGTAAATTTAGGCATTGTATAATATGTTCAAATAATGGAACAGTCAGAAGGAAAGTCAACAGGGAGAAAAATTGATTAAGTGTCCTTGGAAAGACGCTCACATCACATTACAAGTGATTACAGTGCATGCAATCTAGCATGCTAAGCTGTTTCAGTGCTGTCCAACTCTTTGTGACTCTATGGACAGTAGCCCTCCAGACTCCTCTGTCCATGGGATTTCCCAGGCAAGAATACTGGAGTGGGCTGCTATTTCCTTCTCTTTTAACTAATGCATTATTCAATCTTTAGTGGTCCTTTTAAAAGGACAAGTAAAACATTATTGAGTTAAATACAATGGGTCTTGAGGATATTATACTATGTGAAATAGACAAAGAAAGGCAAATACTGTGTGATCTCACTTACATGTGAAATCTATAACAAATAATTTTTTAAGGTTAATACAGATTGGTGGTGATCAGAGGTAGGGGATGGGAGGTTACTGATATGGGTGAAGGGGATGAAAATGTATAAGCTATCAGTTATAAAATCAGTTATCACTTATAAATCTTTATTTTATAAGTTCTGTATACATAGTGTATAGCATAGTGATTATGGGGCTTCCCTCATAGCTCAGTTGGTAAAGAATCTGCCTGCAATGCAGGATACCCTGGTTCGATTCCTGGGTTGGGAAGATTTGCTGGAGAAAGGATAGGCTACCCATTCTAGTATTCTTGGGCTTCCCTTGTGGCTCAGCTGGTAAAGAATCCTCCTGCAATGTGGGAGATCTTTGTTTTGATCCTTGGGTTGGGAAGGTCCCCTGGAAAGGGAAAGGCTACCCACTCCAGTATTCTGGCCTGGAGAATTCTATGGGGTCTCAAGGAGTAGGACACTACTGAGTGACTTTCCTTTCACTTTATAGTGATTATATTTAATAATACTGTGCTTCATATTTGAATGTTAAAAAAGTTTATCTTAAAAGTTGTCATCACAAAAATGTACTTTTATAATATATGTATAATGGCAAATGTTAACTAAACTTACTGGGGTGATCATTTGCAATACATACAAATACTGAATAATTATGTTTTACACATGAAACTAATGTAATGTGTCAATTATAACACACTTTTTAAAAAAGAGTTAAAACTAAAAAGCCTGAAGCTACAATTATAATTATTACTGCTACTATCACTAGTTGTTTTCAAAGACCATGTTAATCAAAGATCTTTGTAGTGGGTAGTCCCAGTATATTTTTCCCTTGACAAGACAAACATTTATTTCTACTTCTTAATGAAGGAAATAAATATTTAAAGAAAAATTGATAGACTCAGAAATGCTGGGAACTTCGAATTTTATGAGTATTTCCTCCACAATGCAAATTCTGCAAACACTGTGATTATACACTCCACTTTTGTTTTCTTGCTTGCTTTTATTTTCTTCATTTCTTATTGTACCTTTGATGGTGCCAAGCAGATAGGGGAGAGAGGTCTTCTGAGGAGAAGACAAAGCTGAGTGGAGCAAACCTTTTCAACTTAGCCCTGAATTGAACACAGATGACTGTTGTGATGTCATCTTTACATGTTTCAATGTTTACCAATGAGATCAGAATGACTCCTACTAAAGAATTGTGTCCAAAAAATCATATATATATTTAAAGCAAATGGTGAGATCCAGCTTAACTGTTAAGTCACCTGCTATTATTGGTATGATTCTACAACAAGATATTGTGAAAAACATAACTTACATCCATTTAATCTTATGGGAAAACTACTGACCTATTCCCAAGGTCCAGCATTCAGGATTATGTGCATTATCTGCCAAGGAGTCTCCTCAAGCATCTCTACAACTGAGTTTCTGTTTCTGGAAGTAAGTGTTCCAGGGATTAGAACATTTTATCTGTATTTCTTCTTTTGCTACCAGCAACAGAGGAAAACATAACCCTTATAGTTCATTCATTAATTTTGTGTCTATTGAGTATCCTAATTTAGAAAATACTTCAAGTAGATGATTGGCTCTAGATTTACAAAAGAAGTTTGGAAGGAAAAATTATAACAAATTACTGCGGTTAGGGAAACAAATTAAAGAATAAAGGATACCTATCCCTTGTTCCACCAGGTGTATTCTCCATCTGCTCTACCTTTTCTTTTTCCATAGCACATATCATCTTCAACATGCTCTATAATTTACTTATCATGATAATTTATTTTTGACAGTCTCTGCCCACCAGAATGTAAGTTTTATGAGGGCAGCCACCTTCATTTTCTTCACTGATGTATTCCAGGCAACTAGAAAAATGTCTGCCACTTACTCATGAGATAGCTTCATATAATAATCCTGCAATGGAAGTTTTAAATTTTTGTCTTAAGATTTAACTTTGCATACCAGGTAAGTTGTCAAAAAATTTTTGCAAAGACCTAGCCAGACATCCTGGAATGTGAAGTAAAGTGGAGCTTAGAAAGCATCACTACAAACAAAGCCAGTGGAGGTGATGGAATTCCAGTTGAGCTATTTCAAATCCTGAAAGATGATGCTGTGAAAGTACTACACTCAATATGTCAGCAAGTTTGGAAAACTCGGCAGTGGCCACAGGACTGGAAAATGTCAGTTTTCATTCCAATCCCAAAGAAAGGCAATGGCAAAGAATGCTCAAACTACCACACAATTACACTCATCTCACATGCTAGTAAAGTAATGCTCAAAATTCTCCACACCAGGCTTCAGCAATACGTGAACCATGAACTTCCAGATGTTCAAGCTGGTTTTAGAAAAGGCAGAGGAACCAGAGATCAAATTGCCAACATCCTCTGGATCATCGAAAAAGCAAGAGAGTTCCAGAAAAACATCTATTTCTGCTTTATTGACTATGCCAAAGCCTTTGACTGTCTGGATCACAATAATATGTGGAAAATTCTGAAAGAGATTGGAATACCAGACCAGCTAACCTGCCTCTTGAGAAACCTGTATGCAGGTCAGGAAGCAACAGTTAGAACTGGACATGGAACAACAGACTGGTTCCAAATAGGCAAAGGAGTACGTCAAGGCTGTATATTGTCACCTTGCTTATTTAACTTATATGCAGAGTACATCNGACTATAAATATTTTAGTCTTTGAAAGCCATGTGGTCTCTGTTACATGTGAAGCCTGCTGTTATAGTTCTAAAGCAACCACAGACAATATTTTAAAAAATAATTGTAATGATAATAATAAGCATGGCTGTGCTATAATATAACTTTATCTGTAGATGTTGAACTTTAAATTTCATATAATTTTAACATCTCATAAATTATTCTTTTTTTCCCAACTATGGGCTAGATTTGGACCAAGAGCTATGGTTTGACAATCTCTGTTATAAATCATGCTACACAAATCAAATCATATTGGAAATGAAAAATGTGAGTCACTGATAGATTTTAGGAGAAACCATTAAACATAGGGGATTCTGGCATATGGTATTTGTGTGCCTTTCTACACTAACCAACAAAAGAATTGATAAATCTGACAGTATCATGATCATTTTTTACCTCTAATGGGGCAGATGAAGAGCTCATACTTGGAATAAGAGAAGTGTCAGCTCAGATCTTCCTATTAATTGATTATTAAAATTAGTATTACATTAATAATATCATTACCATTATCTCTATCCAATTTGTTGGCGGTGATCTTTTTTAAGACACATATTCTTTTCTGGAGGTTAGTTTGGTTGAACTGAAATGATATAATCTATAAACCCACATGTCCCAGTCCAGGTAAACTGCCACAGCCCACAAGATACAAGTAAGTGCAACATGGTCATCTCCTCCTCTTCCCTCAAAGTCACCACAGATGGCATGTGCCTCTATTTTTTGACAAAGTTGCATGTCAATATCAGCATATATATTGAATTCAGTAAGGCTTAATGTAGTTCTTATATTTAGAACAAAAAATACAGCAGAAGTCTAACATTTTCTTTGTAGGCCCCAGCTGTTGGTTGGTTTCATGTACTGACCCCTCTTTGAAGAACACTAAACTGGCTTATGATTTTCTAATTGAGAATATATGTAAAACCACACTCTACAAAATGCTGGAGACAATTCTCCATCTCAAACTACCCTAATTACTTAACTATGGACTTTTCTTGTCTCTTGTCTCTCTTTCCTGTCAGTGGTAGTCATTAAAGGTTTTCATCTCAAGGTGTAGCCCTTCCAAGATTTTCAGTCAAACTTGATGGGATGAAGTGCATTAAGGCCCACTGCCTTTAATGAGTATTGTCTGGACAATGTTGTTTGTACTTCTTGGACTGAGCTAAACTTCCATCATTTGCATGTTTCCCAGTCCCATAACCTGCCTAAGAAAAGGCGTCTCATGAATGCATTCATGTCCTTGCATTCTGCTTTCCTGAAATATCTGCTATCTCCAATCATTTCATAGCATAAATTTATATCAGTATATCTCACTGCTCACTGTATACAAATTCCAAACTCACCATGTCTTAAAACTGAGTGCATCACTTTTTTCCCCAAAAGCTACTATTCTCCATCATCCTTCCCTCTCTGAAGGGCACCTTCTTGTACTTTTATATTTGCCACTAGAGCAACATCATTGAAAACAAAGAGTGCTATCATATTCATGCTTCTAGTGAGGAGGAGGAGTAGTGAGTAGTATGTGCCCATGCTCAGTCTTGCCCTGTCTTTGCGACCCCATGGACTGTAGCCTCCCAGGGTTTTCTGTCCATGAACTTTTACAGGCAAGAATATTGGAGTGGGTTGACATTTCCTACTCCACGGGTTCTTCCCAACCCAGGGAACCCGCAACTCTTGCGTCTGCTGCATTGGCAGGTAGGTTCTTTACCACTATACCACCAGGGAAGCCCATTCATGCTTCTACCCCAAGTCTAATGCAACACCTCCCTAACACAGTCAATGAAGGCATCAAAACTGACTACTGAACTACTGAGGATGCCTTGACTTTCTGCTCAGTTCTTTGTAGAGATAGAAGTTTCTCTAAATTTTATTCCACCCAGTGGAGTCTACATCTTGCCTCAACACAATCAGGGGATTGTGTCTTTTCTCTGTACCTCAGTATTGTTCCAAATGGATGCTTTATAATCAAGAACTAACCATTTTATCACACCCAATAGAATTTGAATCTTGGCAGTCTAGAACCGCTAACTTCCATGCCCTCCCCTTTGCATATAATCTTTATAACATAAATAAGATTTTTAATAGTAAATGTGTTTTGCATTTTTTAACTAAATATTTGCTTGAAACTAAAGGCATTAATATTTTTGATCCATAGGAGTGTTCTTTTAGGAAAGGCAAAAGTATAATCTAGTCTTTATTGATTTGGTCATCTGTATGTCAGCAGACAAAACTGCCCATTGTAGAAGTGTTTTTCTTTTGAGACTCAGAAAAGCTCACTGTGAACTAAACTCCTGCTGAGACCTCTTGCTTTTAATAACCTATTTGCACAAATACTTAAGTTAGCACAAAATAGGGTGTGAGGCACTGATACTACATACTGAAATGCAAAGTATGGATAATTAATGTAAGAAAGAAGTCTATTCTATTTCATGCTTTACTATATCAGTTTCATCAGTTCTGAATATTCATTGGAAGGGCAAATGCTGAAGCTCCAATACTTTGGCCACCTGATGTAAAGAACTGACTCATTGGAAAAGACCCTGATGCTGGGAAAGATTGAAGGCAGAAGGAGAAGAGAAGGACAGAGGATGAGATGGTTGCATTGCATAACCGCCTTGATGGACATGAGTTTGAGCAAGCTCCAGGAGTTGGTGATGGACAGGGAGGTCTGGCATGCATGCAGTCACAAAGAGTCTGAGCGACTGAACTGAACATCAGTTTCCCAAATTGCTTTCCTGAAAGTTATAACGGTAGCTCAGCTGGTAAAGAATCCTCCTGCAATGCAGGAGATCCTGGTTGGATTCCTGGGTCAGGAAGATCCCCTGGAGAAGGGATAGGTTACCCACGCCAATATTTTTGAGCTTCCGTGCTGGCTCAAATGGTAAAGAATCTGCCTGCAATGCAGAAGACCTGCGTTCATCTCTGGGTTGGGAAGATCCCCTGAAGAAGGGCATGGCAATCCTCTACAGTATTCTTGCCTGGAGAATCCTCATGGACAGAGGAGCCTGGTGGGCTGCAGTCCATGAGGTTCCAAAGAGTCAGACATGACTGACCGACTAAGCACACAACAACATAGTTTAAGAAAATGTCTTTAGTTATCATGTTATATATGATCATTTTGAAGATTACTAAATTAGTCTTAAAAATCTGAAACAAATCCATATCAACTCAAGGTACTGTGTATTAATGAGTCTCAAGAGAACCCCAAACTTTAACAAAATTTCTTTTGTAAACGAAGGAATTCACCCATTGCTCTGCACTATACTTTCATGTTATATGGAGTATCATGCACTGAGAGCACATTAAGAGCCTTAACAAACTGGAAAAGATCAAGAAGAAAATAATTAGGATGGTAATGAGGTTTATAATCATGAGATATGGAAATGTATTTTAAAAAGAGAAAATATTTTTCTAAGAAAAAAACTGATAATGTTTTTTTTCAAACATTTGAGAATAATAATATAAAAATGTACTGGTTCTGTATCTCATTAGAAAGCAAAGTTAGAATTAACAAATACACATTATAGAAAAATAGAGTTCAGTTAAAAGTAAATATTGTTCTAATAATCAGTTCTTTTGGAAAATTAACAGGCTAATTTGGGAAATGACACAATCCCCATTTCTAGAAAGCTTTAAAGAAGAAAATAGATGTTCGCCACTCAAAGATATAACAGAAGATGGTAAAATATGTGATGAGAGCTGATTGATGACAAGTACAGACAAGAAAACCAATGATTTTCTAACAAAAAGTGATATAAGAACCTTCATAAGAGATAATTACCTCATTTTCTTCAGAGTTTGAATCGTCTGTGATCTCTAAGAAATCAGTCTGGTCTTATGTACAACAGACAAGAAACAGCTTAGAAGTGATCACTAAAGCAGGTAACACAAATGCTGTCCACATGATGAGACAACACACATACACATATTTCATGGGACTGAATTTTTTATAAAATCACATATTAATGTATATACAAATACACTTGATTTACACTGTGTATGAGATGTTCCCAAAACAAGAAACTAATAGACAATAATATAGCTAGAATACACAGCAGAAGTAATTGTGGAATTACTCTTATATCCAGTTGCATGCAATTCCCAGAAGAAAAATAATATCTACTCAAGGTGAGATCAGAAATTTCAAATGACATAAACAGAAATTATCCATGATAATATTGTATCAACACACACAAAAAAATTATTCTCTGAAATATTTGAGATAAGAGGACATTTGAGATAAGACAATTTCAAGTGGAAGACAATGGAGCAACCTCAGAACAATAGCATATCAAAAATACATAACAGAGGCAGAAGATAGGATTAGTGAATTAGAAGATAGAAAGGTAGAAATAAATGAATCAGAGAGGAAAAATGAAAAACAAATTAAAAGAAATGAGGACAATCTCAGAGACCTTCAGGGCAAAAATACATAAATGAGTTGAAATATAAAAATATATAAAAGTATTAAGGAGACAGAAGAATAAATATAATTCATAAAAAGAGCTATAGAAAAAATACAGAGAATTTCTAAAAATGTATATAATCCTAGAAACAGACTAAACATAGATGATGGAGGAATCAGAGAAATAGAAGATACATTCAAGGAATTATCCAGCATGCAATCTGAACAATAAATTGATAGAATTATTAAAGAAAAATTAGGATACATAGGGCTAGTATGAGAAGGTTGAATATATGACTAACGGCTTCCCTGGTGGCTCAGATGGTATAGAATCTTACTGAAGTGCAGGATAGTAGTAGTGTAGTGTTAGTAGTTCAGTCATGTCTGACTCTGTGATCCCAAGGACTGTAGCCCAACAGGCCCCTCTGTCCATGGAACTCTCCAGGCAAGTATACTGGAGTAGTAGCCATTCCCTTCTCCAGGGGATCTTCCTATCCCAGGTATTGAACCTGGGTCTCCTGTATGCTTGCCTGAAGAATTTTGATCAGGCTAAGAATAAAACAAACCCTAAGTCAAAGATATTTTAATGAAACTACATAATGCTAAAGGCAAAATCTAAAATATATTGATACAGAGGAAAATAGCGATCCAGACATGGTTATTATTATCATCAAGGGAACAAGAATTGCGTATTAACAAGTTTTTTATCAACAGAAAAAGAAAGAGAAAATAATTTAAAATGCTGAGGGAAAACAACTTTAAAATTAAAAATTTTGTATCCAGCAAAACTATAATACAAGAGGGCAGATAAAGCTGTCTTTTCCCCCCAAGTTTGAGAATTTACCGTTCATTGGAATTTAATTGAAGAATTCTGAAGGGACTTCACCAGTGACTCAGTGGATAAGAATTCTCCTGCCAAAGCAGGGGACATGGGTTCAGTCCCTGATCTGGGAAGGTTCCACATGCAGCAGAGCAATAAGCCCATGCACCACAACTACTGAGCCAGCATGGAACAACTACAGAAGCCTGTGCACTCTAGGGCTTATGATCCACAAATACTGAGACTGTGTGCCATAACTGCTAAAGCCCATGCATCCTTATAGGCCCTACACGCTGCAAATACAGAGCTTGTGTGTTGCAAGTACTGAAGCCCACTCACCTAGAGCCTGTGCTCCACGACAAGAGAAGCCACAGCATTGAGAAGCCCCTGCACTGCAATAAAAAGTAGCCCCCATTTGCTCTAACTAAAGAAAGCCTGTGCAAAACAGCAAAGACCTAGTGCCGCCAAAAATAAATAAATTAGTAACTTTTTTAAGAAAGAAGTCTGAAGTACATTCTCCATTTTACTCATGCAGAGATGCATAGGGAAAGCTAAGACATGCTCCCTACCTAGCATAGTATCATTCAAGTAGAAGGGAATTCCAAGTTCCCAGCTTCTCCATGAGGAGCAAAGGATTTGGACTCCCACCAGCACTGCAAATTCTAAGATTCTCACCTGGAACAATGAATCCTAAAACACCTACAGAGTTTGCTTCCATGGGACCCACAAGACTATAGCAAACAAAGAAACAGTTTCTTGTGACTTCACAATGACTCTCCAAGGTTATCTATCCAAGGCCCAGTGCAGAGGAACAAGGGAACAAATCCCAGTATTTCCCTGAAAATGGCTTATTGGCATACATTAAAAGCAGCTTCCTGGGGATAAACCCTCTAATTTAGCACAACTCTAGAGGCTGACGGCAATCCTTCTCAGAGACTTCCCAGAGAGAGCAGATACCACCTCTAACTTCTCCCCTCCAAGTCCACTCCAAGGACCCAATAGCCCCTTGGAAAGATTTTTTATATACTTTTGGTGCCCCAGGTTTTGTGGGGCAGAGAGGTAACAGGCAAAAGGAGACTATCTCAGTTTCTCACTGGAAAGTGTCTAAGTATATATACTTTGCTAGCTTTTGCCTGAGAGGTTGGCTTTCTATCAACCTGAATCTCAAAATCTTCTTTTTGAGACACTGACAGATTTTGGTACACCCTCAACTACAGAAAGCTACTAAGAACAAAGATGTCAGCTTGAATAATCACAGGAGCTTAAGATACAACTAAGAGCTTGCTCCAGGTGGAAAAAAAACATTCATTTCCTACACAATACTACTTTGTCAAGACTGAGAGAGGTGGCCTTTTTAAATAATATGAAGAAACTAACACAAAGAGTCAAGGAAAACGAAGAAACAAAAGATATGTCCCAAACAAAAGAACAAGTTAAAACTCCACAAACAGATCTTAATGAAATGGAAATAAGAGATTTATCTGATAGAGTGTTCAAAATAATGGTCATAAAGTTGTTCATCAAGGTCAGGAGATCAATGCATGAACACAGTGAAATCTTCAACAAAGAGACGTAAATTATAAGTACCAAACAAAAATCACAGAAATGAAGAATAACCGCACTAAAAAATTCACTAGAGAGATTCAACAGCAGACTATGTCAGGTGGAAGAAAGTCTCAGTGAACTTGAAGGCACGGTAGTGAAATTCATCAATCAAAGGAGCAAAACGAAAAAAGAATGAAAATAGATTAAGGGATTTAAAGGACTCTATAAGGCAGATCAATGTGCACATTCATCCACAAGTCATTTTATACATACCAATATGTAAAAAGAGCTTTATTCACAGGGAAGATATATCATAATACTAATATGTAAAAAGAGCTTGATCCATAGGGAAGATATATCATAATAGTGTGATATATAACAGAATCAAAATATGTGAGGCAAAATCTCTGATTAAGAGCATACTGATAACACTCCAATGGATTATCTTTCTTGACAGAAAATAAAGATAAGTTAAATAGGGACACTAAAGATAATAAATATATACTAAATTCAATG
>SJYQ01104745.1:100232-117379 GCA_006410935.1 Redunca redunca
TTAATTATTCATTAATTTTATAAATATATTAAAATTATGCTCAGGGAATTCTATCTTATGGAAGTGATTGAAAATAGAATGGTCAATGTCATTGAAAGAAGAATGCATTATTTATATTTCCTCAAAGAATAACATGTGCATGTCACACAGGGTCACATGGGAAGACAAGGTTTGTTCAGACAGAGACAGAAACAAGGGAAAACTGATACCAGAAACTTTTGGGGTTTCTGTGGGACAGAACTCAGAGTAGTATAAACAGTTTAAGACTGGCTAATTGGAATAATTCGAGCTCTAGAGGTTTGCCTGGTTCTAACCCTGTGATGCGGAGAAGGCAATGGCACCCCACTCCAGTACTCTTGCCTGGAAAATCCCATGGACGGAGGAGTCCGGTAGGCTGCAGTCTATGGGGTCACAAAGAGTTGGACATGACTGAGCGACTTCACTTTCACGTTTCACTTCATGCATTGGAGAAGAAAATGGCAACCCACTCCAGTGTCCTTGCCTGGAGAATCCCAGGGACGGGGGAGACTGGTGGGCTGCCGTCTATGGGGTTGCACAGAGTCAGACACGACTGAAGTGACTTAGCAGCAGCAGCAGCAGTCCTGTGATGATTTAGGGCATGGAAAAGAATGTTCAGACTACAATACAACTGTGCTCATTTCACCTGCCATAAGGTTATGTTCCAAATCTTTCAAGCTAGACTTTAGCTATACAGAAACCAAGAACTTCCAGATGTACAAGCTGGATTTAGAAAAGGCAAAGGAACAAGAGGTCAAATCCCCAACATTCACTAAATCATAGAGAAAGCAAAGGAATTCCAGGAAAACATCTACTTCTCTTTTATTGACTACAATAAAGCCTTGACTGTGTGGATCATAACAAACTGTGGAAAATTCTTAAAGTAATTAGAGTACCAGACCACTTTACCTGTCTCCTGAGAAACCTGTATGCAGGTCAAGAAGCAACAATTAGAAACAGATATGGAACAATGGACTGGTTCAAAATTGGGAAAGGAGTACATCAAGGTTGTGTATTGTCACCCAGCTTATTTAACTTATATGCAGTGTACATCATGTGAAATACCGGGATTGATGAATCACAAGCTGGAATCAAAATTGCTGAGAGAAATACCAAAAACCTCAGATATGCAGATGATACGACTCTAATGGAAGAAACTGATGAGGAATTAAAGAGCTTCTTGATGAGGGTGAAAGAGGAGAGTGAAAAGGCTGGGTTAAAACAACATTCGAAAAACTAAGATGATGGCAAATAGAAGGGGTATAAGTTGAAGCAGTGACAGATTTTATTTTCTTGGGTTCCAAAATCACTGCAGATGATGGTTGCAGTCATGAAATTAAAAGATGGTTGCTCCTTGGAAGGAAAGCTATGACAAAATTATATAGTGTATTAAAAAGCAAAGGTATCACTTTGCCCACAAAAGGTCCATATAGTCAAGCTATGGTTTTTCCAGTAGTCATATACAGATGTGAGAGTTGGACCATAAAGAAGGCTGAGCACAAAAGAATTGATGCTTTCAAATTGTAGTACTGGAGAAGACTCTTGAGAGTTTCTTGGACTGCAAGAAGATCAAACCAGTCAATCCTAAAGGAAATCAACCCCAAATACCAATTGGAAGGGTTGATGCTAAAGCTGAAGTTCCAATTCTTTGACCATCTGATGCAAAGAGCTGACTCATTGAAAAAGACCCTGATGTCCACTTTGTGAGCAAAGTGATACCTTTGCTTTTTAATACACTATATAAGTTTGTCATAGCTTTCCTTCCAAGGAGCAACCATCTTTTAATTTCATGACTGCAACCATCATCTGCAGTGATTTTGGAACCCAAGAAAATAAAATCTGTCACTGCTTCAACTTTTACCCCTTCTATTTGCCATCATCTTAGTTTTTTGAATGAAGGCAAAAGGAGAAGGGGGAAGCAGAGGATGAGATGGTTAGATAACCTCACTGATTCAATGGACACATATTTGATCTCCAGGATTAATGAAGGACAGGGAACCTGGTGTTCTGCAGTCCATGAGGATGCAAGGAGTCGGACATGACTTAGCTACTGAACAACAAGAATAACTTGAGAGTTAGATAAGTAATTTTTTGGGACTACAGACTTGGAAGAATTGATTGGGGCTACAGATGGGATTGGCTGATTTCTATCTGAAGTATGTGCTCCTGGTAAAGCACTTTGTTACCTTTTAAATAGACTAGCCCTCCCCCTGACTGGTAAGCTTTTTAATATGTTAAAACATCATAAAATTCAGCATATGAGAAAATGGCTATCTGCTGACACCTGATTTGTACCTTGAATGTTTGAGTGTACCATCATACAAAGTGTACCATCATACAAAGGTAAGAAATTCAGGAGGGAAACAACTTTGGATGATCTGAGGAAGCTGCTTAATGATTTAAGGCTTTAGAAAACTGTGTTTGGGATAATTGTGAGATCTCCCAACAGAGATACAAGGCAAGTGCTTGGATAGGCAATGCTGAAAATCAAAACGGATGTCATCAGCCCTGAAGATGCATAGCTGAGTCTCAATGGTAAAATATGTAATTGTCAAGATTATGAAGAAAGAGACTAGCAAAGTTTGAATACACACTTCTGTTTTTCTCCTTTGAAAATGTACATATACATACACACAACACACACTTGCACATACCTCTTCTCATGTTGCCTTAAGAAATGATAAATCTGGGTTAAGGAGTGAGGAGGAAAGGGTCTAGATTAGAAACTAATGAATCCAAAATGTTAAAGAGGAATCTGAAGAAGAGTAACCATTAGAAACACTAAGTACAAGTGGCGAAGCAGGAGAACCAGTAGTAAGGAAAGAGAAATAAGAAGGGGAAATTTTCAAGAAAGGACTTGTCAACAGGTTGTGAGTAGTGAGTAAAGAAATACATTGTGAGCCCCCACTATGTGTTCATTATTATATAGGCAACAAGTATGTGAGTTAAAAGAATGGGCCTTTCAAATCCCATGACCTGAAACTCAAAATGCTAAGACTCTTACAAAAGTTTGCTGGAAATAAGTAAAGAAAGATTACCCAACTTTATGAAATTATTATTTGTCTGAATCTGATGTGTTGAGTGAGATATTCTGGACATTGAACCTAGGTTAATATACCATAAAACCAGAAAAATCTTCTGAGAAGACAATGAATATGATGAAAGTGTAGTGAAGGTCTAAAAGTTAAAGACAGGAGAAATCTACAGATACATGGAAATAAAGAAAGGATGAATGTGGATTTCACCAAATACAAACTACTAATAAATATTCATGAAGTTGAAGAGAATGAAATGNATTCACCAAGTATTATGAATTCAAATATATTTCAGTTGAAATATGTTAATAAAATCTTGAATGAACGATCAATTTTGTCTTCATTAGTGTAAAAGTTATTTTACTTTTAGTATATACATATATATAACATTTTCACAAATCCTTATTGCTTACCTACTGTATGACTTTGGAGTAGTTATGTTTTTTCTCTTTCATTTTTTTTTTGGATGTGTGTTGATAAGACACATTCCCCTATAAAATGTCTATCTGTTGTGAAGTTTAAACAGACAAAAATATAAAATTGGTCATATGTACAGCCTAGATAAATTTAATGAATATTTTTTAGTCCCTACATATCTTCAAGTAGGGCCCTGGATACTGGGGGTAGGGTGCTGACACTGCCAAACAGAATCCCAAGTCTTGCGGGGCCTCCTGAGCAGTAAAAGATAAATCAACACATCAAAATATCATGCAGTGACATGGAGTTATGTGTGCTGTGAAGAAATAGTAATCTCTTTTTTCCCAGGGTTGGGAAAAAACAATTTTTAAAGGGGATGGTTATGGAATGCTTATATGATGTGAGAACACTTGAATCAGAATCTGAAGGAAGTCAGGAGGTAGGTCCTGAGAGAATGTTACAGGCAGAAGAAATATCAAGTTTAAAGGAAGGAATGAACATGTGTTATGAAAGAAAGGCCAAAGAACCTAGGAGAGTTAGAGTAGTGCTGGAGGGGTAAAGTCATAGGAAATAAGTTCAAGAGGCAAGCAGGAACAAGATTACACAGAAAGTTTTAAAACTAGGGCAGAGCAAACACCCTCTTCCACCAACACAAGGGAAGACTCTACATATGAACATCACCAGATGGTCAACACTGAAATCAGACTGATGATATTCTTTGTAGCCAAAGACGGAGAAGCTCTATACAGTCAGCAAAAAGAAGAGCAAGAACTGACTGTGGCTCAGATCATGAACTCCTTATTGCCAAATTTAAACTTAAGTTGAAGAAAGTAGGGAAAACCACTAGACCATTCCGGTATGACCTAAATCAAATCCTTTATGATTGTACAGTGGAAGTGAGAAATAGATTTAGGGGACTAGATCTAATAGACAGAGTACCTGATGAACTATGGATGGAGGTTCGTGACATTGTACAGGAGAGAGGGAGCAAGACCATTCCCAGGAAAAAGAAATGCAAAAAACGCAAAATGGCTGTCTGAGGAGGCCTTACAAATAGCTGTGAAAAGAAGAGAAGTGAAAAGCAATGAAGAAAAGGAAAGCTATACCCATCTGACTGCAGGGTTCCAAAGAACAGCAAGGAGAGATAACAAAGCCTTCTCAGTGATCAGTTCAAAGAAATAGAGGAAAACAACAGAATGGGGAAGACTAGAGATCTCTTCAAGAAAATTAGAGATATCAAGGGAAAATTTCATGCAAAGATGGGCTCAATAAAGGACAGAAATTGTACGGACCTGACAGAAGCAAAAGCTATTAAAAAGAGGTGGCAAGAACACACAAAACTGTATAGAAAGAATCTTCATGACCTAGATAATCACGATGGTGTGATCACTTACCTACACCCAGACATCCTGGAATGGGAAGTCAAGTGGGCCTTAGAAAGCATCACTACAAACTAAGCTAGTAGAGGTGATGGAATTCCAGTTGAGCTGTTTCAAATCCTGAAAGATGATGCAGTGAAAGTGCTGCACTCAATATGCCAGCAAATTTGGAAAAGGCAGTGGTGGCCCCAGGACTGGAAAAGTTCAGTTTTCATTCCAATCCCAAAGAAAGGCAATGCCAAAGAATGCTAAAAGTACTGCACAATTGCACTCATCTCACATGCTACTAAAGTAATGCTCAAAATTCTCCAAGTCAGGCTTCAGTAATACACAAACCGTGAACTTCCAGATGTTCAAGCTGGTTTTAGAAAAGGCAGAGGAACCAGAGAGCAAATTGCCAACATCCATTGGATCATGGAAAAAGCAAGAGAGTTCCAGAAAAACATTTATTTCTGCTTTATTGACTATGCCAAAACCTTTGACTGTGTGGATCACAATAAACTGGAAAATTCTGAAAGAGATAGGAGTACCAGACCACCTGACCTGCCTCTTGAGAAATCTGTATGCAGGTCAGAAAGCAACAGTTAGAACTGGACATGGAACAACAGACTGGTTCCAAATAGGAAAAGGAGTACATCAAGGGCTGTATATTGTCACCCTGCTTATTTAACTTACATGCAGAGTACATATGAAGTACCAGGCTGGATGAACCACAAGCTGGAATCAAGATTGCCGGGAGAAATATCAATAACCTCAGATATGCAGATGATACCACCCTTATGGCAGAAAGTGAAGAGGAACTAAAAAGCCTCTTGATGAAAGTGAAAGAGAAGAGTGAAAAAGTTGGCTTAAAGCTCAACATTCAGGAAACAAAGATCATGGCATGTGGTCCCATCACTTCATGGCAAATAGATGGAGAAACAGTGAAAACAAGTAGCTGACTTTATTTTGGGGTCTCTAACATCACTGAAGATGTTGACTGCAACCATGAAATTAAAAGACGTTTACTCCTTGGAAGGAAAGTTACGACCAATTTAGATAGCATATTAAAAAGCAGAGAGATTACTCTGCCAACAAAGGTCCATCTAGTCAAGGCTATGGTTTTTCCAGTAGTCATGCTTGGGTTGAGAGTTGGACTATAAAGAAAGCTGAGGGCCAAAGAATTGATGCTTTTGAACTGTGGTGTTGGAGAAGACTGATTCACTTTGCTGTACATCAGAAACTAACACAACAGTATAAATCAACTATATGCCAATAAAAATAGTATTTTACTCCTTTCCAGAAAGACTTACATTAATTTTCCTGGGTTAATTTTTATTCTTCAGATTTCTGAGCCATCAACCTACTTTCAGTGATGATATAGCCAGCCACATGATTTCTGGAAGAGTTCTCATAAACCAAATGTTAGAAAGTTCACAGAGACATTGGCCAACTTTGAGGATGGTACAGAAGAGATTAATATTTTTACCTTGACACAGCATACACTTATTCTTTCCACTTTTTGGAAAATAATTCAACAGTTCTGGACAACCAGCACTCAGTGTTTAAATTTGTCTTCCCTCCTCAGCTAGAGAAACCAACACTAGCTTTCACTGACATCCTCTGGCCATTGGGAGCCACTATTCCCACATCAGAATTCCAGAGTCAATGGGCTGTATGTGTATTCAAGGGTATGTCTTGACCTTTTGCATATTTAGAAAAGAAAGGCATTCAAATAACATTCTGAGGCATGCCATTTTGAGGCATGGCAGATGTCTTCTGCTGCAAAACATTGTTAATCTACAGAATGTAAAATTCTGCCACTTAGGATTTTTTTACTTCATTGTTTGATAGCTATTTAATCTTTAGGATTGCTGTATGAAAATGAAGATAAAAAATATACTACCCTAAGATATCATCAACTGACAACTTGTTGACAAATAATTCTTTAGAGTACATAAGAAGGTACATAGTATGGGAAATGAGGGCAGTAGAAAGAAGATCTCAACCTTTTACTGGAAAATACACCTGGAAAATAACATTTATCCTAATTCTCAATCTGACTAGGATCTTTCTGAAATAAGCCTAAGTTAAAAGGAGCATTGTTTGCCTGTCTCTCAAGTTCAAAATATTAAAAGGACAAACAGAGCCATAGAATTATGAACTGTGAATTATGTGAATTATGAAAATTATGGCAGAGTAACAGAGTAATTGGAATATGACCACAGCACAATTAAAAGAGCAATAGCTTTTAATCCAACAAATTTGGGATTAAAACCATTTTTTCACATGCTGACTGCATGATTGTCACATATTACTTGAACACAATTCCTTCACTTATAAAAATGGTGATACTTGCATATACTTTGCAGAGTGGTAAGAATTAACAATTAAATATATGAATTTTGTGGGCATTTAAAAAATTGACTGCATGAAAATTAGCCATTGTTGTAATTTATTATTATTTATTTATTATTTATTATTCTTTATTATATCATTAATTCTAAAACTGAGACTAGAGGAAGACAGATTCAAACTTACCTTAATGAAATTATGTCAATCACATTGTAATAATTATACTCCTTTGACAGTTTCCCATATGATCCTGGAACACTCTGTTTCTCAAAATGTAGGATGTCATTCATCCAAGAAGTAAAGAATTATAGGAAAGTGTTTTTCAAGAGTTAAGATGGAAAATAAGAAGAAATCTCTATCCAATAAAAACAATCAGGAGACACTGAGTCAAAACTAGTAGCTATAATATGTACTAGAAAACTAATGATAACATAAATGAATAACTGTAACTCACTATTAAAAGAGAACCAAAGTTAATACTCTACACACACACAACTTGTGTCTTGTCATCATTGGATGCAGCTCCCTTTAGTCCATCCTTCTTTGGAGACTTTGAGGTCTGCTAGTCAAGATGTGAAGTTATTAAAGACATATTTTTGCATCTGTAAGGCATGTACACCTAATAGGTGGGCATTCCAGAGCAGCTCCTGAATCCATCTCCCCCATTCCTATGCTCTCTCACTTACAGTGTTCTCTAACAGAGAGATTCTCATATTATACATTCTTCCTGAAACCACATTTTTTCAATAAGAAAACCATGTTCACATTTGAAAATTTTTTCCTAGGATTAAACAAATTATCTTCAGTGAGTGGCATGATGGCTGACATAAGAAAAATAGAGAAAAAAAATTGAAAAAGAGTAAGAAGCTTGCTTCTTGATAAAATTCAATTGAAAATGTTTACATGAAGCTGTATGTATTTCAAGTATTCTTTATATTTTTCTCATGGTAGAATCTGAGTCTATTTTCCTAGATAAGATTTCAAATTATCAACTTTTTAATGTCCTCTTAACCAAGCATAAATGTCATTATGGGATATTTAAGGAATCAAATATAATAGAGAATGGTCCAACTTTTTAAGGAATCTTGTTTAAAGTTTATGGAACACTAAATGTAGCATACAATTATAAATTTATGTCATACCATAGGCTTAGAGGGGCTTCCTCATGGCTCAACTGATAAAGAATCTGCCTGAGTCAAGAAGATCCCCTGGAGAAGGGAATGGCAACCCACTGCAGTATTTTTGTCTGGAAAATTCCATGGACAGAGGAGCCTGGTGGATTACAGACCATGGGGTCACAAAGAGTCAGACATGACTAACACTTTCTCTTTCACAGCCTTATTGATATAAAGCATTTGAAAATGTATAATGAAATGAATCATTATTTCATTCTTTTAATGTGTTGAAAAGATAAAAACAATGTGCAAAATGAGATAGAAAATCATTACAGACTCAGATTAAATTCTAATGTGAAGTCAGAAGTTTGTGGGTTGTACCAAATCTTCTTAATGGAAAATTATTCTCAACCACTGAGGTTGGGGATATACTCTATTTCTATTCAGCAAATATCTATTGAGAATCTACAATGTGAAAGTCATGGCATACTGTCTAGGAGTAGAAGTCTTTACCTAAGAACAATCAGTTATCCAGTAAATTGGTTTAAGAAAGTGGACCAAGAATTGGACTTCAGCAGTATTTAAAATCAAATTAATGTCACATATAGCTAAATAACTGGCCTGTACAATTCATATATTCCTCACTACCAATTTACCAAAATGAGACTATGACTTAATTGAGAATTAAATTCATGGCCCAAGCACAGAATTGAGGAAAAGAATGCATTACTAAGACAAAAACTTTTCTGAAACCCACCCATTACTATGGAAGGATTTGATAGGGGGAAACACACTACATGAATATTTTGTTAGAACCACTGAGACTATGGTCAATGAAAGCAAGAAAACTCATTTTATCTCTCACTTTTTGGAGAAATCATCAACAAATGTTCACAGGAAGTTGTGCTTGGTGAGATGGAGGTTCTGATTTTTTTCCCCTTTCTGGTTTCAGATTTCTGAACAATCCCCATAATACACTCAGAATGTAGTATGTGGATTACATGGATCAAATTGCCTCTGAAATAGGTGTGAAACCTAACTTGTTCTCACTTTTCCTGTGGGATCCAAAGCTGGCTCTGGAAATTTTCCTTGGGCCGTGCATGCCTTACTAGTACCTCCTACAAGGACCAGGGAAGTGGGCTGGGGCCAGACGAGACATCCTGACTCAGAGAGAATGGATCAAGCCCCTGAGGACTTGCGTGCTTACCTGTGACCAGGCTCCATACTCTGCGTCATTATGGCTTCAAAGTATCTGTGTAATCCTTCTTCTCTTTGTTCTCACTTTAGTCGTTATTAAAGGATAATCCATCATTACTGTATTAACTAAATTACAGGCTCACAGTGACACACACTAATTGAGACCCTGGGCAAGTGCAAGTATTTAACCCTTAATTCAGACTAGACCACTGCTGTGAATTGTCTAATAATTCCAAACTTACTTGTACATGAGTATTATGGGAAAATTGGATATTTCAGAAGTCCAAAGGGCCAGAATAAAAACTTGATTGAAATTCAACCTCAAAATTGAAGATTTTAAATGAAACAGTGTATATTAAAGCTTGCTCTGGAAATATATTGAATTTCTATAATATGAGAAATGTTCTAAGCTACCAAGTTATCCTAGCCTCCTTTTATATGATTGGCAAATTCTTTGTTTTGTATGTAAAATGCAGGCTAAGAAAAATTATCTCTTCAATGTTTAAAAATGTTAACAATAAACAAATATCTTTTCACTAAGGTCTCATTCTATAGAGTCAAAGTAACAGGTTATTTCAGGGATTACCGGGGGTATTTTCAGGATATCAAGTGTTCCAAGGAGAGAAAAAGAGGGACTAATAGAAGTCAGGAAATATACATAATTTTGTCTTCTACTCATACTATCAACAATCTATGAATAGGAATTCACTGGTTTTCTAGTGTTAGAATTTCTCACTTCCAATGGTCAGGAAAATAAGATCTGCATGGCCAAAAAAGAAGAAAAATACATGCACAAATTCTCTTGTAAACATACAAACTTCTGGGGGGGAGTGAAAAAACACTGAAGAAAATACAAAGGAGAAATAGAGAAATACAAATATTTACAACATTTAAACAGCCTTTTACATTTAATCAGAGAGATAAAATATTTTAGTATCTGGGTCAATAA
This sequence comes from Redunca redunca, assembly GCA_006410935.1. Taxonomy (NCBI): domain Eukaryota; kingdom Metazoa; phylum Chordata; class Mammalia; order Artiodactyla; family Bovidae; genus Redunca; species Redunca redunca. The sequence goes on from SJYQ01104745.1 coordinate 110,677, forward strand.
CTCATCACAGGCTGTGTCTGAGCTGAGTCTTGATATTCTGTAAAGCAGATTTTCCCCCTAGCTTTACTGAGCTGTGATTGAAAAATAAAAAAACTATATATAAAGTGTACAATGTGATGTTTTAATATATACACACATAATGAAATGATTACCACAATCAAGCTAAGTAATATACTAATTACCTTATAGTCACCTTCGTGCGTGTGTGTGTGTGTGTGTGTGTGTGTGTGTGTGTGTGGTGAGAACACATAAAATATCACATTTTGGCAAATATCAAGTATACAATACTGTATTATCAACTATAGCCACCGTACTGTACATTAGGTATCCAGAACTTATTCATCTTAAAAGTGAATGTCTCTTCCGTTTGCCCATGATCTCCCCAGACCTTGTTTTCCCACCAGACCCTGTTTCTAAGAGTTAAACTTAGCAAAATTTCACGTATAGGTAAAACCACGCAGTATTTGCCTTTCCACATTCGGCTTACTTCACTTAGCATAAGGTCCTCCAGTTTCATCTATTATACTGAAAAGGCAGGAAATCCTTCACTTTAAAGACTGAATAAAACTCCATTATGTATATCTATCACATTTTCTTTTTCCCTTTATCCTCTGATGGACACTTATATTGCTTCCATATCTTGAGATTAACACTGCATTGAATTTAGGACTGCAAATATCTCCTGCTATCATTTCTTTTGAATATATACTCACAAGAAGGATTGCTAGACTACACCATAGCTCAAACTTTAATTTATTTTGAGAAACCAACATACTATTTTCCTAAGTGGCTGTTGTTCAGTTCCTCAGTCATGTCCAACTTTTTGTGACCCTGTGGACTGCAGCACGCCAGGTTTCCCTGTCCTTCACCATCTCCCAGACCTTGCTCAAACTCATATCCATTGAGTTGGTGACGCCATCCAGCCATCTCATCCTCTATATCCCCTTCTCTTCCTGCCTTCAATCTTTCCCAGCATCAGGGTCTTTTTCAGTTAGTCAGCTCTTTGCATCAGGTGGCCAAAGTATTGCAGCTTCAGCTTCAACATCAGTCCTTCCAATGAATATTCAGGGCTAATTTCTCTTACGATTGACTGGCTTGATCTCTTTGCAATCCAAGGGACTCTCAAGAGTCTTCTCCAGCACCACAGTTCGAAAGTATCAATTGTTGGGCATTCAGGTTTCTTGGGAAGATCTCCTAGAGAAGGAAATGGCAACCCACTCCAGTATTCTTGCCTGGAAAATCCCATGGACGGAGGAGCCTGGTAGGCTACAGTCCGTGGGGTCGCAAAGAGTCGGATACGACTGAGCAACTTTACTTTCAGCTTTCTTTACAGTCCAATTCTCATATCTGTACATGACTACTGGAAAAATCATAGTTTTGACTATATGGACCTTTGCCAGCAAAGTAATGTCTCTGCTTTTTAATATGCTATCTAGGTTTGCCATATCTTTTCTTCCAAGAAGAAAGCCTCTTTTAATTTCATGGCTGCAGTCACCATCTGCAATGATTTTAGTCCAAGAAAATAAAGTCTCTCACTGTTTCCATTGTTACCCCATCTATTTGCCATGAAAGACATCTACTTCTGCTTCATTGATTACACTAAAGTATTTGACTATGTGGATCACAACGAACTGTGGAAAATTCTTAAAATAATGGGAGCACCAGACCATCTTATCTGCCTCCATATCTTCACTATTACCTATCTTTTGACTTGTTTATAATTGGCATTTTAACATGTGTGAAGTGATACCTCATTTTATGTTTGCTTTCTCTAGTGTTTAGTGTTGTTGAGCATCTCTTCATGCACCTGTTGGGCATTTATGACTTCTTTGGGAAAATTTCTAATTAAGCCTTTTGCCTATTTTTAAATATTTTTTTTTCTGTTAAGCTGTGTGATTTCCAGATATATTGGACATTAATCACTAATTGAAAATTTGGTTTGCAAATATTTTCTCACATTCAATTAAGTTGTCTCTTAATTTTGTTGATTGTGCCATTTTCTGAATAGAAAAAATTTAGTTTTTATATAGTGCTACCTTTTACTTTTGCTTTTACTGCCTGTGTTTTTTGTGTCATATGCAAAACATAATTGCCAGTACTGATGTCAAGGAACTTATTCCCTATGTTTTCTTCTAGGACTTTAATGGTTTCAGATCTCACATTTCAGTCTTTAACACACTTGCATTGATTTTTGCATACGGTACACTTTCAGCCTTTTGCATGGGGTTATTAAGTTTTTCCAGTACCATGTACTGAAAAGATTATCGTTTCCCCATTATGTATTCTTGCTATTTCTGTCAAAAGGATTAATTGACTATATATACTTGAGGTTATTTCTGTACTATATCTTCTGTTCCAGTTGGTATATGTGTAAGTTTTTATACTGTACCACAGTTTTTCCATTATGAGAGTTTTATAACATATTTTTACATCAGGGAGTATGATGTCTCCTGTTTTGTTCTTCTAACTTGAGATTGCTTTAGCTTCTTTGTGGTTCCATACAAATTACAGGGTGGTATTTCCATTTCTCTAAAAATGCCATTGGAATTTTGATAAATATTGCATTGAATTTGTAGATTGTTTTAGCTATCATGATTTTGATATTTAGTCCAAGTCATGAACATAGGATATCTCTCCATTTATGTGTGTCTTCTTCAATTTCTGTCCTCAATGGTTTGTGGGTTTTAGTGTACAGATCTTTCATTTCCATGGCTAAGTTTATTTCTCAGTTTTATTCTTGTTGATGTTATTGTAAATTAGACTTTTTTCTTAATTTCTTTTCAGATAGTTTGTTGTTAGTATATAGAAATGAAACCGATTTTGTGTGTTGATTTTTAAAATTTATTTTTAATTGAAGAATGATTGCTCAATAATGTTGTGTTAGTTTCTGCTGTACAGTGTGTGTTTTTTAGTCACTTGGTCATGTCCAATCTCTGTGACCCAGTGGGCTGTAGCCCACCAGGCTCCTTGTCCAAGGGATTCTCCAGGCAAGAATACTGCTGCTGCTGCTGCTGCTAAGTCGCTTCAGTCATGTCCGACTGTGTGCGACCTCAGAGACGGCAGCCCACCAGGCTCCCCCGGCCCTGGGATTCTCCAGGCAAGAACACTGGAGTGGCTTGCCATTTCCTTCTCCAGTGCATGAAAGGGAAAAATGAAAGTGAAGTCGCTCAGTCGTGTCCGACTCTTAGCGACCCCATGGACTGCAGCCTACCAGGCTACTCCACCCATGGGATTTTCCAGGCAAGAGTACTGGAGTGGGGTGTCATTGCCTTCTCCGAATTTCCCTCTCTAGTAGTGCATTAACATGAATCAAATACAAGTATACATACACTCTCTCTCGAGCCTCTCTCCCACCCTGCCATCCCACCTTTCTAAGACATCACAGAGCACTGAGCTGAACTTTCTGTGCTATACAGCTATCTATTTACACATGGTAGTGTGTGTGTGTGTGTGTGTGTGTGTGTGTGTGAATACTGCTCTCAATTCATCCCACTCTCTCCTTCCCTTGCTATGTCCACAAGTTCATTCTCTATGTCTAGTGTCTATCCCTGCCCTAGAAATAAGTTCATCAGTACCATTTCTCTAAATTCCACATATATATGTATGTGCGTGTGTGTGTGTGTTCACATACGATATTTTTCTATTTCTGACTTACTTCACTCCGTATGACAACTTCAAGGTTCATCCACCTCACTACAACTGACTCAATTTTGTTCCTTTTTATGGCTGAGTAATACCACAACTCCTGAGTAGTACCACAACTTCTTTGTCTGTTCATCTATTGATAAACATCTAGGTTGTTTCCATTTCTTGGCTATTGTAAATAATGCTGCAATGAACATCAAGGTACATGTGTCTGAATTATGGTTTTCTCAGGATGTATACCGTGTAGTGGGGTTGGTGTGTCATATGTTAGGTTTACTCCTAGCTTTAAAACAAACCTCCATGCTGTTCTCCATAGTGGCTGTATCAATTTACATTTCCACCAAAAGTGCAAAAGGATTCCCTTTTCTGCACATCCTCTGCAACATTTATTGTTTATAGATTTTTCAATGATGGCCATTCTGACCTGGGTGAGGTGATGTCTCACTGCACTTTTGATGTGCATTTCTTTTAAAATGAGCAATATTGAGCATTTTTTTGTTGGCCATCTGTATATCTTCTTTGAAGAAGTGTCTGTTTAGGTATTCTGCCCATTTTTTGAGTGAGTTGTCTTTCTGATGGAGAGCTGCATGAGCTGCTTATATATTTTGGAGAGTAATCCTTTGCAGTTGCTTTGTTTCCAATTATTTTCTTCCATTCTGAGAAGTGTCTTTTCATTTTGCTTATAGTTTACTATTGAAAGGTTGTTGTTGAATCACGCAAAGACGCCGGGATTCTTGGCCCCCAGAGCTGGATTCAATCTGGGGCCAGAGATGAGGCTTGATCGCTCAGAGCTTTTGTGTAATAAAGTTTTATTAAAGTATAAAGGAGATAGAGAAAGCTTCTGACATAGGCATCAGAAGGGGGCAGAAAGAGTACCCCCTGTTAGTCTTCAGCTGGATGTTATATAGTCACTAGCAGTCTGTTAATGAAAGAAAGGAATGTCTTAAAACTCAGAATGTCAACAGGCCCCTCACCCATAAGATGCATTTTGGGATAATCTTGGCACCAAACGGTTCATCCTGGGCCATAAAATGATTAACTTGAATCTTGATGAAGGGCAGATCACCATACAAATAGTTTCATTTACATAGATTAGGGGAGCAATATCTGAGTATAACATACTGGTTTGTCAAGTAGGTTCTGAGCCAAGAGGCAGAACCGACTTGAAGACAGTTTGGGGTAAATGCATAGTACATTAACATAGCTTAAAATAAACATTTCCATAAGAAAAAGACATCAGTTAACTTCAGGTGAAACCAGGTGTCATTATGGCAACACAGCATTTTAAGAGAAACCTCTTTTTAAATTTGTATAGAGAAGGAAAAAATATCACTAGTTTGTTTCCTCCTGTCACTTAAGAGAGATAAAAATGTCTGACACTTGCAGGCTATTTCCTCCGTTTGGAGACCCCTGGCCTTCCTGCCTGTTACCCTCTCACAATGAAAAAGCTCTTAAGTTTAATTAGATTCCATTTTTTAATTTTTGTTTTTATTTTCATTACTCTAGGAGATGGGTCAAAGAGGTTTGCTTTAATTTATGTCAGAGTTTTCTGCCTGTGCTTTTCTTTAAGCGTTTTATAGTTTCTGGCCTTACATTTAGATCTTTAATCCATTTTGAGTTTATTTTTGTATGTAGTAGTAGGAAGTGTTCTAATTTCATTTTTTCACATGAAGCTGTCTAGTTTTTGTGTGTTGATTTTGAATCTACAACTTTACCAAATTCATTTATTAGCTCTAAATTTTCTGGTGGAGTCTTTAGTTTTATATATATAAGAGTGGGCTTCCCTGGTAAAAGAATCCACCTGCCAATGCAGGAGATGCAGGTCTGACTCCTGGGTCAGGAAGACCCCTGGAGAAGGAAATGGCAACCCCCTCTGGTATTCTTGCCTGGGAAATCCCATGGACAGAGGAGCCTAGCATCCATGGGATAACACAGAGTCAGAAACAATTTAGTGGCTAAACAACAACAATACTTTAGGTAGAGGCTTATTTAATTTCCCAAATCACAGTTCTTCATTTAGAATCAATAAAGGTTAAACAATAGTCTTTCTTTCCTTCTAAAGCCATTCTTCAACATCTAGCTTCCCTTTTTTCAGAGAAAGATTTAGCAAACCCAGCAACACAAGACATTAGACACCATGTTTGACAATGCAGAGATGACTTTTGTTTAAACATATGAAGAATTATAGAAAATTTGTAAGGCATGTATTTATAACATACTGGAGAAGGCAATGGCACCCCACTCCAGTACTCTTGCCTGGGAAATCCCATGGGCGGAGGAGCCTGGTAGGCTGCAGTCCATGGGGTCGCTACAAGTCAGACACGACTGAGGGACTTCCCCTTCTCTTTTCCCTTTCATGCACTGGAGAAGGAAATGGCAACCCACTCCAGTGTTCTTGCCTGGAGAACCCCAGGGCCGGGGGAGCCTGGTGGGCTGCCGTCTCTGGGGTCGCACAGAGTCAGACATGACTGAAGTGACTTAGCAGCAGTAGCAGTGTAACATACACAAGAAACTTAGCAACTTGATTAAACCAAGATGTTTTGGTACTCCCATCTCTTCAAGAATTCTCTAGTTTGTTGCGATACACACAAAGGCTTTAATGTAGTCAATGAAGCAGAAATAGATGTTTTTTCTGGAATTTGCTTGCTTCTCTATGATCCAACGATTATTGCCATCTTTGATTCCTCTGCCTTTTCTAAACCTAGCTTGTCACATCTGGAAATTCTAAGTTCACATACTGCTGAAGCCTAGCTTGAAGGATTTTGAGCTTAACCTTACTAGCATGGAAAATGAGCACAGTTGTATGGTAGTTTGTACATTCTTTGGCACTACTCTTCTTTAGAATTGGAATGCCTTAGACATTGCAAGTAAACTTATCAGTTTATTTAAAATTTACACTTTTAAATGACTTTTTTTTTCTTTTCTCTTTTTCTTCCCCTTGGCTTTTATTTATTAACCCAAGCCTTATGTCCCAAGTAATATGAGCTATGTTTGTGTCTCAAGGACATAGTAGAGATAACTTCAAGTTTCCTCCTAAACATATTTTTGGTCTCTAAAG
>SJYQ01104745.1:117716-157242 GCA_006410935.1 Redunca redunca
GGGTGGGGGGGGGGGGGGGGGGGAGGGTGGGGGAGTAGTATTTTATTAAGGAAACTTTCACTGCATGTGCAAAAAGAACCAGTTATAGAATTTCAAAAAGTTTCACCTTGAACAATTTTTTCTAGAGTCTTAAAAATATTGTTGCCATGAATTGGTTAATTTTTCTTTCTCCTTAGTTGTAATGTCATAACTAAATTTTTTCTTAATGAATTAAACCTGAATTTCACAATTTACAAAATGCAACAAGAATATCAGTCACACAAATGGAATACACATTCACACACTGAAACACAAATCTGTCCCAAATCCTTTGAGAGGATGACAGATGCAAAGTCCCAAAAAAAAACATTTCTCCAATACATTCATCAATGGTAAACACATGGCAGAACCAATTAGCAAAATGCCCAAGAGACACTCAGTGCTCACAAATGACCCTCTAGGGTAGACAGAGATAAGACCTAATTGGTAAATACCCAAATACCAATCATTGCCTACAAAATGATCCTCAGCATCAGCCACATGTTCCTTCCAGTTGGCAAAGTACCCAAATAATACGTAGTGCTCAAAAGGGACATTTGCTTAGTGCCCACTGGTGGACTTACTTGGTCCTGGGACTCACCAGCTGATGCAGGTGTACATTTTCATTCCACCAAGGAAAAACATAGGTTAGCAGCCAGTGCCAAGTAGGGGAGAAACGGGGAGAATCCTAGAAACAAGTGGCTTTGGCAGCTTGCCACTCAAAGGCCAATAAAGAGGCCAGGTTGGTGCAAAGGAAAGTTTGTTTTATTTTGGTTGTCAGCAACTGAGGGTGGGGAAGGCAGATTTCTACCCAAAGGTCAACTCCCCCACCCCCACTGATAATTAGTGGGCAAGAGCTTTCATAAATGGATGGAGGGGCTATATGCAGAAACAGCACAGTCAGCTCTAACAGTCATTTTGAAATAGGTCATCGGTGGTCTGATCAGTTTTATCTTGATTGTTTTAAGTACAGTTAACCTTCAGTCCCATTTCCTTGAGGCAGCTTATGTCAAGGCTACAATTTGGTCATCATGCAGTAAACTTCTTCCATCTTCTTCCACCTTGTAGGGGCTTCAGTATCTATAAGACAGCCCATGGGATACATCTCAGGATATTATCTATAGTCCTCGAGAAGGGCCTAAGGGTTCTAGACTGTACTTAATGACCAAACTATTATTATGTGGTATTCTTTGACTGTTCCTTTGCGTCTGCATTTCCTCATTTCTCTGATTAAACATTTGTTGGCTTAAATTTATTCACAAAGGCTAACTGAGGAAATGGGGTGGGGTGAGGGGACCATAAAATTCTGTTCTGCTTCATAAAGTGTTTCTCGGAAAAATCTGATCCTGTCAAGATTCTGTAAGTTCAGTAGCTTGTAAGTGATACCACCAAGTGGAGTCTGTTTTAAGTCCAGGGCACTGTAATCTGAGACTTGATTTCTGTCATATTTTGATCCTCTTGTGACCCAGTATTTCTTCTTATCCACCTAGTGTTGTTTCTAACTTCTCATCTTTATTCCCCTTTTAAAATTTACTTTTTTATATTAATTATTTAATATATTTATTGGCTGCATTGGGTCTGTAACCTGGTAACTTCTTTCTGATCTCTTAATGTGCTTTCTGCTTCAATTTTCTGTTCCCCACAGACTGTATCTGACTTGATTAAACAGTTATTCAACATACACACATATAACTTTTTCTCTAAACAAATATCTTTCAAGGACAAAACACTGAGCCTTGTACAAAAATGGGAAGAAATAAAGATATTTTGCATTGATTTTAAAATAAAATATCTGATGATTCTATTCCATAAAATACACTGTTTTTATATTAATAGCTTAGTGGCTTAGTGTTTGTCATTCAGTTCAGTTCAGTTGCTCAGTCGTGTCCGACTCTTTATGACCCCATGAATTGCAGCACACCAGGTCTCCCTGTCCATGACCAACTCCTGGAGTTCACTCAGACTCACGTCCATCGAGTCAGTGATGCCATCCAGCTGTCTCATCCTCTGTTGTCTCCTTCTCCTCCTGCCCCCAATCCCTCCCAGTGTCAGTCTTTTCCAATGAGTCAACTCTTCGCATGAGGTGGCCAAAGTACTGGAGTTTCAGCTTTAGCATCATTCCTTCCAAAGAAATCCCAGGGCTGTTCTCCTTCAGAATGCACTGGTTGGATCTCCTTGAAGTCCAAGGGACTCTCAAGAGTCTTCTCCAACACCACAGTTCAAAAGCATCAATTCTTTGGTGCTCAGCCTTCTTCACAGTCCAACTCTCACATCCATAAATGACCACAGGAAAAACCATGGACTTGATTAGATGGACCTTAGTCGGCAAAGTAATGTCTCTGCCTTTGCATATACTATCTAAGTTGGTTATAACTTTTCTTCCAAGGAGTAAGCGTTTTTTAATTTCATGGCTGCACATGTCCAATTCTTTGTGACTTCATAAATTGTAACCCACCAGGTTACTCTGTTCATGGGATTTTCCAATTGCCATTCCCTCCTCTGGGAAACCTTCCCCACCCAGGGATAGGACCTGGGTCTCCTTCATTGCAGACAGATTCTTTACCATATGCTTCTGATGCTGCTGCTGCTGCTGCTGCTGCTAAGTCGCTTCCATCATGTCCGACTCTGTGTGACCCCATAGACGGCAACCCACCAGGCTCCCCCGTCCCTGGGATTCTCCAGGCAAGAACACTAGAGTGGGTTGCCATTTCCTTCTCCACTTTACCATATGAGCCACGAGAGAAACCCTTTCTTATAATATGTAAACTCTATTCAGGGCTTCCCAGGTGGCTCAGAGGGTAGGGAATCTAAGGAGATGCAGGCAGACGTGAGTTTAACACACCAACTCTATTCAAGTTATAAAATTGTTTTATATGATTCTGAAAACTTTTTCCTCCTCATATTACCATCACCTTAAAATACTTAATTAATATAATTATCTGGCACCTCTGTAAATTTGGGCATTGCATATTATATTCAAGTAAAGAATCAGAGGGAAAGTTAGCAGGGAGAAAAGTTGTCTAGGTGTCACTGAAGAGACTTTCACATCACATTACAGGTGACCATGGTACAAGCATTCAACTAATACATTATTCAATCTACAGAGGTCCTTTTAAAAGGATAAATGAAACATGACTGAATTAAATATACTGTATCTTGAGGATATTATATTAAGCGAAATAAGTCATAGAAAGAAAAGTAAATACTGTGTGATCTGTTATATGTGGAATCTTTTTTTTTTTTTTTTTAAGCATACGGAGAACAGGTTGGTGGTGGCTAGAGGCAGAGAGTAGGAGGTGAGTGAAATGAATGAAGAGAATGAAATGGTAGAAACTTTCAGTTATAAAATAAAGTCCTGTGGATGTAGTGTACAACATGGTGACTACGATTAATAATAGTGTTGTATATTTGAAAATTAAAAGAGTAGATCTTAAAAGTCTTTACCTTAAGAAAAAAAATTATAATTATGTCTAGAAGCGGGATTGCTGGGTCATAAGGCAGTTCTATTTGCAATTTTTTAAGGAATCTCCACACTGTTCTCCATAGTGGCTGTACTAGTTTACATTCCCACCAACAGTGGAAGAGGGTTCCCTTTTCTCCACACCCTCTCCAACATTTGTTGCTTGTAGACTTTTGGATCGCAGCCATTCTGACTGGCGTGAAATGGTACCTCATGGTGGTTTTGATTTGCATTGCTCTGATAATGAGTGATGTTGAGCATCTTTTCATGTGTTTGTTAGCTATCTGTATGTCTTCTTTGGAGAAATGTCTATTTAGTTCTTTGCCCCATATTTTGATTGGGTCGTTTATTTTTCTGGAATTGAGCTGCAGGAGTTGCTTGTATATTTTTGAGATTAGTTGTTTGTCATTTGCTTCATTTGCTATTATTTTCTCCCATTTTGAAGGCTGTCTTTTCACTTTGCTTATAGTTTCCTTTGCTGTGCAGAAGCTTTTAATTTTAATTAGGTCCCATTTGTTTATTTTTGCTTTTATTTCCAATATTCTGGGAGATGGGTCATAGAGGATCTTGCTGTGATTTATGTCGGAGAGTGTTTTGCCTATGTTCTCCTCTAGGAGTTTTATAGTTTCTGGTCTTACTTTTAGATCTTTAATCCATTTTGAGTTTATTTTTGTGTATGGTGTTAGAAAGTGTTCTATAATTATGTATGTTAATAGATGTTACCGCTGAGGTGATAATTTTGCAATATATACAAATATTGAAACTTTATGTTTTATACCTGAAACTAATATAGTGTCATGTGTCAATTATAATTCATTTTTGAAAGAGTTAAATCTAAAAAATGTCTGAAGCTACAATAACTAGTTTTTTCCAAGGACCATGCTAGTGAAAAATAGTTTTAGTGGGTAGACACACTAAAAATGTACATTTTTCCATTGGCATGATAAATTATATTTATTTATACTTCTTTCTTTCTTTATTTTAAGTCGCTCAGTCATGTCTGACTCTTTGCAACCCCATGGACTGTAGCCTACCAGGCTCCTCCGTTCGTGGGATTCTCCAGGCAAGAGTACTGGAGTGGGTTGCCATTTCCTTCTCCAGGAGATCTTCCCTGAGTCACAAAGGAAGCCCATACTTCTTAATAAAGAAATAAAAATTTAAAGAAAGATTGCTGAACTCAGAAATTCTGATAAAATCTAATTTTATGAGTATTTCTTCCACAATGCAAATTCTGCAAACATTGTGATTTTTATCTTCTGTTTTATTTTCTTTCTTGCTTTGTATTCTTCATTTATTTTTGTGTCTCTGCTGGTACCTAGCAGATTGCCAAACATAGAGGGAACTCCATAAGTTGTGAAGGGGTTACAGAAATAAGGAGAGAGAGAGATACTCTGAGGAAAAGACAAAACTGAGTGGAGTGAACCTTTCCAGCTTCAGCTTAGCCCTGGATTGGATACAGATGACAGTGGCAATGTCATCTTCACCTGTTTCCACGATTACAGATAAGATCAGTGTATGAGTGTTAAGTTGCTTCAGTCATCTCTGACTGTAGCCTGCCAGTCTCCTCTATCCAAGGGATTCTCCAGGCTAAAATAATGGAGTGGATTTTCTCGCCCTCCTCCAGGGATCTTCCCTACCAAAGGATCAAACCCACATTTCTTGTGTCTCCTGCATTGGCAGGTGGGGTCTTTACCACTAGCACTACCTGGGAAGCCCAATGAGATCAAAATGACTCTTAAAGAATTGTCTCAAACAAACTGTACATATAACTAAAAAACAAATGGTGAGAATGGGATGGTAAGATAATGGTGGATGCTACAGTTGGTGCTCAGGAGCTAAGGTAGACAAGGTGGCCTTTGGGCCCTTAAGCAGCCAGGGAACTTGGGGGTTCCCCCTGCTGAAATCTCTAAGGACAGTCCACTGCCAGAGACAGGTCATAGGAGGCTGACTGCTACTCTGCTCTTGGAAGGAGCAGCTGCTTCATTTACAGAACACAACAGCTTTGAAGAGTGAAGCAGGAAGTGAGCCATTTCTGAGCTACAAAAACTAGTTTCTAAACAGAGATCAAGACCTGAGCCTTTGGAGTGGGAGCACTGACTCCAAGACCATAGACTACCAGAAAACTAACCCTAGGAGTATCAAATAGTGAGAACTCCCACAAAAGAAATCACTTGAATACTGGTTGGCATCATCCAACTGGTAGTATCACCCTGTGCAGGATGCCTCATCCAAACAACAAAAAAAAACAAAAATACAAACCCAATCATCAACACACAGGTTTACCACCTCACACAGCCTTGCCCATCAGAGGAAAAACAAACAGAAAAACTCAGCATAAATCTCGCTTTATATAAAGCTTAAACAATCCACTGCACCAACCTTAGGCGGGTAGAAACCAAAAGGAAGAAAGAATTCAACCTTGAAGCCTGGGAAAGAAAGAAAGAAAGAAAGAAAGAAAGAAAGAAAGAAAGAAAGAAAGAAAGAAAGAAAGAAAGAAAGTGAAATCACTCAGTCGTGTCTGACTGTTTGTGACCCCATGGACTGTAGCCTATCAGGCTCCTCTGTCCATGGGATTTTCCAAGCAAGAATACTGGAGTGGGATGCCATTTCCTTCTCCAGGAGATCTTCCCAACCCATTGAACCCAGATCTCCCACATTGTAGGCACATGCTTTACGGTCTGAGCCAGGGAAGTCCGAAGGCTGGGAAAAGGAGACCTCAAACCCAATAAGTTTAAAAAAATAAGAATAATGAAAAGGCAGAGAAATATTACACAAATGAAGGAATAAACTAGAAACACAGAAGTTCAAATAAATGAAGAGGAAATAGGCAAACTACCTGAAAAAGAATTCAGAATAATGATAGTAAATGTGATCAAAAACCTTGAAAACAGAAGGGAGAAAATGCAAGAATAAATTAACAAAGACCTAGAAGAATTAAAGAATAAACATACAGAGACAAACAACACAATTACTGAAGTTAAAAATACTCTAGAAGGAATCAATAGCAGAATATCTGAAGCAGAAGAACGAATCAATGAGCTGGAAGATAAAATGGTGGAAATACCTTCTGAAGAGCAGAATAAAGTAAAGAGTGAAAAGAACTGATGACAGTCTCAGAGACATCTGGGACAATATCAAATGCACCAACATTCGAATTATAGGGGTCCCAGAAGAAGAAAAAAAGAAAGGGTATGAGAAAATTTTTGAAGAGATTATAACTGAAAATTTCCCCAACACGGAAAAGGAAAAAATCAATCAAGTCCAGGAAGCATGAAGAGTCCCATACAGGATAAACCCAAGAAGAAACATGCCAAGACACATACTAATCAAACTAACAAAGATTAAACACAAATTTCCAAAATATACAGGCAGCTTATACAACTCAAAGCCAGAAAAACAAACAACCCAATCAAAAAGTGGGGAAAACACCTAAACAGACCTTTCTCCAAAGAAGACATACAGACATACAGATGGTTAACAAACACATGAAAATATGCTCAACATCACTCATTATTAGAGAAATGTGAATCAAACCTTCAAAAAAATATCACCTCAAACTGGTCAGAATGGCCATCATCAAAAAGTCTACAAACAATAAACGTTGGAGACGGTGTGGAGAAAAGGGAATGCTCTTGCACTGTTGGTGGAAATGTAAATTGATACAGCCACTATGGAAGATGGTATGGAGATTCCTTAAAAACCTAGGAATAAAACCACCATATGACCCAGCAGTCCCACTCCTAGGCATATACCCTGAGGAAACCAAAATTGAAAAAGACACATGTATCCCATTGTTCTTTGTAGCACTATTTACAATAACTAGAACATGGAAACAACTTAGACGTCCAACGACAGATGAATGGATAAAGAAGTTGTAGTTCTTATACACAATGCAATATTCAGTTCAGTTCAGTCGCTCAGTCGTGTCCGACTCTTTGCAACCCCATGAATCGCAGCACGCCAGGCCTCCCTGTCCATCACCTACTCCTGGAGTTCACTCAGACTCACGTCCATCGAGTCGGTGATGCCATCCAGCCATCTCATCCTCAGTCGTCCCCTTCTCCTCCTTTCCCCAATCCCTCCCAGCATCAGAGTCTTTTCCAATGAGTCAACTCTTCTCATGAGGTGGCCAAAGTACTGGAGTTTCAGCTTTAGCATCATTCCTTCCAAAGAAATCCCAGGGCTGATCTCCTTCAGAATGGACTGGTTGGATCTCCTTGAAGTCCAAGGGACTCTCAAGAGTCTTCTCCAACACCACACTTCAAAAGCATCAGTTCTTTGGTGCTCAGCCTTCTTCACAGTCCAACTCTCACATCCATTCATGACCACAGGAAAAACCATAGCCTTGACTAGACGGACCTTAGTCGGCAAAGTAATGTCTCTGCTTTTGAATATGCTATCTAGGTTGGTCATAACTTTTCTTCCAAGGAGTAAGCGTCTTTTAATTTCATGGCTGCAGTCACCATCTGCAGTGATTTTGGAGCCCCCAAAAATAAAGTCTGACACTGTTTCTACCGTTTCCCCATCTATTTCCCATGAAGTGATGGGACCGGATGCCATGATCTTCGTTTTCTGAATGTTGAGCTTTAAGCCAACTTTTTCACTCTCCTCTTTCACTTTCATCAAGAGGCTTTTTAGTTCCTCTTCACTTTCTGCCATAAGGGTGGTGTCATCTGCATATCTGAGGTTATTGATATTTCTCCCGGCAATCTTGATTCCAGCTTGTGTTTCTTCCAGTCCAGCGTTTCTCATGATGTACTCTGCATAGAAGTTAAATAAGCAGGGTGACAATATACAGCCTTGACGTACTCCTTTTCCTATTTGGAACCAGTCTGTTGTTCCATGTCCAGTTCTAACTGTTGCTTCCTGACCTGCATACAGATTTCTCAAGAGGCAGGTCAGGTGGTCTGGTATTCCCATCTCTTTCAGAATTTTCCACAGTTTATTGTGATCCACACAGTCAAAGGCTTTGGCATAGTCAATAAAGCAGAAATAGATGTTTTTCTGGAACTCTCTTGCTTTTTCCATGATCCAGTTGGCAATTTGATCTCCGGTTCCTCTGCCTTTTCTAAATATTACTCAGCCATAAAAAGGAATACATCTGAGTCAGTTCTAATGAGGTGGATGAACCTAGAGCCTATTATACAGAGTGAAGTAAGTCAGAAAGAGAAAGACAAATATCATGTTCTAATGCATATATACGGAATCTAGAAAAAATGATACTGAAGAATTTATTTACAGGGCAGCAGTGGAGGAACAGACGTAGACAATAGATTTATGGACATGGGCAGAGGGGAGGAGAGGGTGAGATGTATGGAATGAGTAACATGGAAACTTACATTACCATATGTAAAACAGATAGTCAGCGGGAATTTGCTGTATGGCTCAGGAAACTCAAACAGAGCTCTGTAGCAACTGAGGGGTGAGATGGGAGGGAGATGGGAAGGAGGTTCAAAAGGGAAGGGATATATGTATACCTATGGCTGATCCATGTTGAGGTTTGACAGAAAATGACAAAATTTTGTAAAGCAATTATCATTCAATTAAAAAATAAATAAAATGTTTAAAAACTGGTGAGAACAGCTAGCTGTTAGGTGAGCTACTATTATCGATACGATGCTACAACAGGATGTTGTTAAAAAAACATTACTTATTTCTATTTAATATGTTGGAAAACTACTGATCTGTACCCAGGGTTCAGCTTAGAAGCTTATATGCATTATCTGCCAAGGAGTCTCCTCAATCATCTTTACAACTGAGTTTCTGTTTCTGGAAGTGTTCCAAGGTTTACAACATTTTATCTGGATTTCTTCCTTTTCTTTCCCAGTAACACAGAGGACACATAAGTCCTATAGTTAAGAATTTTGTTTTCTATCAAATGTCTTAAAACAGAAAATACTTAAAGTATATGGTTGGTTCTATATTTACAAAAGAGGTTTGGAAGAAAAATTATAATAAATTACTAAAGTTAGGGAAACAAATTGAAGAACAAAGCACATTTATCTCCTATTCTACCAGGTGTATTTTCCACCCTCTCTACCTTTTCTTTTTCCATAGAACTTACCATCTACCAACATGCTCTATAATTTACTTACTTATTATGTTGATTGATTTTTAACAGTTTCCCCTTGCCGGAATGTTAGTTCCATAAGGGCTGGCACCTCATTTTATTCACTGATATATTCTATTCAGCTAGAACATGTCTGCCACTTACTCATGAGTCAACTTTTGAGTAATAATCCTGCAATGAATGTTTTAAAATTTTATATTAAGATATTTACTTTATATATCATGTGAATTTTATGATCTGCATATAACCCAAGAGTTGTCAAACATTTTTTTCCAAAGACCAGATAATAAATATTTTAGACATTGCAGGTCATTTGGTCTCTGTTGCAACTAATCAGCTCTGCTGCTATAGTGCAAAACCAGGCATAGATAATATTTAAAATAATAATAATAATGAGGATGGTTGAGTTCCAATAGAACTTTATCCGTAGATATTGAAACTTTAATCTCATATAAGTTTCACATCTCAAGAAGTATTCTTTTTGCCAACTATTTAAGATGTAGAGACTATTCCTGTAGGCTAGATTTAGTCTAAGGGTCATAGTTTGACAGTTTCTGTTATGAATCACATTTCACAAATCAAATCATATTGTAAATGAAAAAGGAGAGTCACTGATGGATTTTAGGAGAAATCTATTAAAGGTAGGGGATTCTGACATATGGTACTTGAGTGCCTTTCTACACTGACCAAACAAAAGAAGTTGACAAATCTGACAGTATCATGATCATGTTTTACTTCTAATGGGACAGATGAAAAGCTCATACTTGGAATAGGAGACATGTCAGCTCAGACTTTCTTGTTAACTGATTAGTATTACATTAACAATATTAATATTATTTCAATCAAGGTTTCTTGGTAATAATCTCTTGTTTAAGATCATGAGTTCACAAAGTGGTCGTATGTCCAGGCTTGACTGAGAGAGGTCTACATATGTCATAGGTTGTAATTATTAGTAGCAACCCATGTAGCTTTTAAGTGACCCAGGTTTGGTGATAGATTATTTGCTGCTGTTCAGTCATTAAGTCATATTCAAATCCATGTGACCTCATGGACTGCAGCATGCCAGATTTCTCTATCCATCACTATTTCCCGCAGTTTCTTCAAATTTATGTCCATTAGGTTGGTGATACCATCCAACAATCTCATTCTCTGTCACTCTCTTCTCCATTTACCTTCAGTCCTTCCCAGCATCAGAGTCTTTTCCAGTGAGTCAGCTCTTTGCATCAGGTGGCCAAAGTTTTGGAGCTTCAGCATCAGACCTTCCAACGAATGTTCAAGGTTGATTTCTTTTAGGATTGACTGGTTTGATCTCCTTGCTGTCCAATGGACTCTCGAGAGTTTTCTTCAGTGCCACATTTTGAAAGCATCAATTTTTCAGGGCTCAGCCTTCTTTATGGTACAACTCCCATCCATACACGACTACTGGAGAAACCATACCTTTGACTGTATGGATCTTGATTGACAAAGTGATGTCCCTGTTTAGGTTTGTCATAGTTTTTCCTCCAAGTACCAAGCATCTTTTAATTTTGTGGCTGCAGTCGCCACCCACTTTGGAGCCCAAGTGGATTTTGGAGCCCAAGAAAATAAAATCTGCCACTGTTTCCACTTTTTCTACATCACTTTGCCATGAAATTATGGGACCAGATGCCATGAACTTAGTTTTTTAAATGTTGAGGTTTAAGTCTGCTTTTTTCTCTCCTCTTTCACCCTTATCAAGCTGCTTTTTAGTTCTTCTTTGCTTTCTGTCACTAGAGTGGTATCATCTGCATATCAGAGGCTGTTTATACTTCTCCCAGCAGTCTTGATTCCAACTTGAGATTCATCTAGCCTGATATTTCACATGATGTACTCTGTATATAAGTTAAATAAGCAGGGTAATAATATACAGCCTTGGCATACTCCTTTCCCAATTTTGAACCTGTCATCATCCCATGTCTGGTTCTAACTATTGATTCTTGACATGCATACAGGTTTCTCAGGAGACAGGTAAGGTGGTCTGGTATTCCCATCTCTTTATTTTCCACAGTTTGCTATGATTCACCCAGTCAAATGCTTTACCATAGTCAATGAAGTATAAGTAGATGTTTTTCTGAAATTACCTTGCTTTCTCCAAGATCCAACAAATGTTGGCAATTTGATCTCTAGTTCCTCTATCTCTTCAAAATCCAGCTTTTGCATCTGGAAGTTCTCAATTCATGTACTATTGAAGCCTAGCTTGGAGGATGTTGAACATTACCTTGCTAGCATGTGAAATGAGGGCCATTATATGGTAGTTTGAATATTCTTTGAGATTGGAATGAAAACTGACTTTTCCAGTCCTGTGGACACTGCTGATTTTTCCATATTGAATGCAGCACTTTAGCAGCAGCATCTTACAGGATTTGAAATAGATCAGCTGGAATTCCATCACCTCCACCAGTCTTATTTTTTGTAATGCTTCCTAAGGCTAACTTGATGGCACACTCCAGGATGTTCAGTTCCAAGTAAGTGACCACACCATCATAGTCGTCTGGGTCGACCTCTATTATATAGTTCTGTGTATTCTTACCACCTCTTCTTAATCTCTTCTGCTTCCGATAGGTCCTTGCTATTTCTGTCCTTTGTTGTACCCATCTTTCCATGAAATGTTCCCTTGGAACATTTCCAATTTTTTTGGCAGTGATCTCCAAATTGAAATTGAAGTGATCTCCAATCGAAATTGGAGTGATCTCCAAATGAAATTGAAGTGATCTCCAATTGAAATCTCCAATGAGTGATCTTTAGTCTTTCCCATTCTATTGGTTTCCTCTATTTCTTTGCATTGTTCACTTAAGAAGGCTTTCATATCTCTCCTTACCATTCTCTGGAACTCTGCATTCAGATGGGATTATCTTTCCTTTTCTCCTTTGCCTTTCTCTTCTCTTCTTTTCTCAGCTATTTATAAGGGCTCCTCATACAACCATTTGGCCTTCTTCCCTGTCTTTTTCTTGGGTATAGTTTTGATCACTGCCTCCTGTACAATATTACAATCTCCATCCATAAGTTCTTCAGGCACTCTGTTTACCAGATCTAATCCCTTGAATCTATTCATCACCTCCAGTATATAATCATAAGGGATTTGATTTAGGTCATATCTGAATTGCCTAATGGTTTTCCCTATTTTCTCCACCTTAAGCTGAATTTTGCAATAAAGAGCTCATTATCTGAGCCACTGTCAGCTCCAGGTTTTGTTTTACTGACTGTATAAATCTCCATATTTGACTGGAAAAAAATATAATCAGTCTGATTTTGATATCGACCATCTAGTGATGTCCATGTCCATCTCTTGTGTTTTTAGAAGAGTGTGTTTGGTATGATCAGAGTGCCCTCTCAGCAAAACTCTGTTATCGTTTGCTTTGCTTCATTTTGTACTCCAAGGTGAAACTTGCCTACTACACAGGGTATCTCTTGAATTCTTAGTTTCACATTCCAATCCCCTCCGATGGAATATCTTTTTTTAGTGTTAGTTCTAGAAAGTCTTGTAGGTCTGCATAGAACTATTCAACATCAGCTTCTTTGGCATTAGTGGTTGGGATATAGACTTGGATTACTGTGATGTTGAATGGTTTGCCTTGGAAACAGACTGAGATTATTGTGTTGTTTTTGAGACTGTACTCAAGTACTGCATTTCAGGGTAGGGGTGGCTCAGGAGGGAGGGGATATATGTCTTTTGTTGACTAAGAGGCTTACTCGATTTCTTCTAAGGGATTCTTGCCAACAGTAGTAGATATATATAATGGTCATCTGAAGTAAATTCGACCATTCCTATTCATTTTACTCCACTGATTCCTAAAATGTTGATACTCATTTTTGCCATCTCCTGCTTGACCACGTCCATATTTCCTTGATCCATGGACATAACATTCCATGTTCCATAACTGAGCATCATTTCCACTTTGTCCCAGGCTTTTCTTTCTTTTGTTTGGGGCGGGGGGGTGCAAATAATGACTTCATCTTTATTTTTTTGCAGTGTTTCAGTGCAAATTAGATATGATGGTAAATCTTTTTTAAATTAATTTAAATTGGAGGATAATATTTTATAATATTGTGATGGTTTTTGCCGTACATCAATATGTTCCAGGCTTTTCATTCTTTCTGGAGCTATTTCTCTGCTCTTCCCCAGGAGCATATTGGACACCTACAGACCTGGGGGGTTTATCTTCTGGTGTCAGATCTTTTTGTCTTTTCATACTGATCACGTAGTTCTTGAGGCAAGAATAGCAAATTTTTTTACCATTCCCTCTTCCATAAATTACTTGGTCATTCTGTATTAATAACACATTCTATTGTTTACTCTTTTTTGCCATTTTTAATTGGAATATAATTGCTTTACAATCTTCTTTTAGTTTCCGCTGTACAACATTGTGAATCAGCCATATATACACATATATCTACTCCCTCTTAAGCCTCCCTCTACTCCCCCCATTCCACCCTACCACAGAGCAAAGAGCTGAGTTCCCTGTGCTATACAGCAGCTTCCTGCTAGCTATTTTACACACTGTAGTGTATATATGTCAAGGCTACTCTCTCAGTTTTCCCCTCTCCTTCCCCCACTACGTCCACAAATCCATTCTCTACGTCTGTGCCTCTATTTCTGCCCTACAAATAGGTTCATCAGTAGCATTTTTTTCTAGATTCTTAATGTATGCATTCTAATATTCATTAGAAGGACTGATGCTGAAGCTCCAATATTTTGGCCACCTGATGGGAAGAGCCAACTCATTAGAAAAGATCCTGATGCTGAGAAAGATTGAAGGCAGGAGAAGGGGATGGCAGAGGATGAGATGGTTGGACGGCATCACTGGCTTAATGGACATGAGTCGAGCAAGCTCTGGGAAATGGTGAAGGACAGGGAAATCTAGAATGCTGCAGTCCATGGGGTTGCAAAAGGTCAGACATGACTGAGAGACTAAACAACAACAATATATACATTGATATATGAAGTTTATTTCTTTCTTTCTGACTTACTTCACTTTGTATGACCGGTTCTAGGTTCAACCACATCATCTCCATGCCCTGGCTATTGCAAATAGTGCTACAATGAAATTGAAGTACATGTGTCTTTATGAGCTATGATTCTACATTTAGTTTTTTAAGGAACCTCCATACTGTTCTCCATAGTGACTGTACCAGTGTACATTTCCACTGTCAGAGTAAGAGGGTTCCCTTTTCTCTACACCATCTCCAGCATTTATTGTTTGTAGATGTTTTGATAATGGTCATTCTGGCCAGTATGAGATGATCCTCATTGTAGCTTTGATTTGCATTGCTCTAATAATTAGTAATGCTGAGTATCTTTTCATGTGCCTCTTGGCCATCTGTATGTCTTACTTGGAGAGATGTCTATTTAGGTCTTCTGCCCATTTTTTAGTGGTATTGTTTGCTTTTTTTATATTGAGCTCCATGAGCTATTTGTACATTTTGGAGATTAATCCTTTGTTTCTTGCTTCATTTACAAATATTTTCTCCCAATCTGAGGGTTGTCTGTTCATCTTGTAATGGTTTCCTTTGCTGTGCAAAAGCTCTTAACTTTCATTAGATCGCAATTGTTGACTTTTGTTTTTATTTTCATTATTTTAGCATGTGAGCTAAAAAAGATTGTGCTGTGATTTATGTCAAAGAGTGCTTTTTATGTGCTTTTCTCTAAGAGTTTTATAATGGCTGGTTTTACATCTAGGTGTTTAATCCATTTTGAGTTTATTTTTGTTACAGTGTTAAGTACTATTCTAATTTTGTTCTTTCACATGTAACTGTCCAGATTTTCCAGCACCACTTACTGGAGAGGCTGTCTTTTCTCCATTGTACACCATTGCCTACTTTGTCGTAAAGTAACATAGGTGAATGGGTTTATAATTGAACTTTCTATCCTGTACCTTTGGTCTATATTTGTTTTTGTGCCAGTAGCATACTGTCTTGAATACTGTATCTTTGTAGTATCTTTGAAGTCAGAGAACCTTATTCCTCCTGCTCCATTTTTCTTTCTCAAGATTACCTTAGCTATTCAGGATCCTTTTGTGTTTCCATAGAAATGCAATTCCTATCAAATTCCGATGGCATTCTTCACAGGATTAGAACAAAAGCTTTATAATTTGTGTGGCAGTAATCTTTTTTTTTTTTAACTTTACAATATTGTATTCGTTCTGCGACACATCACATGAATCTGCCATGGTGGTACACGTGTTCCCCATCCTGAACTCCCCTTCCACCTCCCTCCCCATACCATCCCTCAAAACGAACCCCCAGTCCAGGTTCAATACAGGATGCTTGGGGCTGGTGCACTGGCAGTAATCATTTTTAAGCCATATATTCTCTTGTAGAGGTTAGCTTGGTTCCAATGGAATAATGTAATCTATAAATTAACATAGCTCATGTAAACTGCCACAGGCCACAAGACACTGATTACAAAAGGCCAAGAGTGAGAACAATTACCAGCTTCTCTACACCCATCAGGGTCACGATAAATGGTATGTACTCCACTTTTTGATAAAATTGTATGTATCAACACATGTGTTAAATATAGTAAAGATTAATGTAGTTGCTACATTTAGAAAAAAATACAGTAAATTCTAATACTTTATTCTTACTCACTAGTGGCTGGTTGATTGCACTCACTGACGTATCTTGGAAGGTCACTAAACTGACATATAATTTGCTGATTGAGCATATGTAAAACAACGTTCTACACAAAGCTAGAGACGATTATCCATTTTGAACTACCCTAATTACTTAAACCGCCTTCATGAATCACAGCCTTGTTGTGGAAAAGGGGCTTGTGTAAATCAATGAAGCTATGAACCATACCATGCAGGGCCATCCAAGACAAGATAGATGGGTCAAAGTGAAGACTTCTGACAAAATGTGGTCTACTGGAGGAGGGAATGGCCAATCACTCCAGTATTCTTGGACCCATGAACAATGTCAAAAGGCAAAAAGATATGAAGCTGGAAGATGAGCATCTCAGGTTGGAAGGTGTCCATTATGCTACTGGGGCAGAGTGGAGGGCAATTACTAATAGCTAGAGAAAGAATGAAGTGGCTGGATCAAAGTGCAAATGATGCTTAGCTGTAGATGTATCCAATGGTAAAATAATGTCCAATGCTAATGAGAGGGTAACAGGCAGGAAGGCCAGGGGTCTCCAAATGGAGGAAATAGGCTGCAAGTGTCAGATATTTTTATTTCTCTCTTAAGCGGCAGGAGGAAACAAACTAGTGAGATTTTATATATATATATATATATATATATATATATATTTCCCTTCTCTATACAAATTTAAAAAGAAGTGAAGTCGCTCAGTCGTGTCTGACTCTCTGTGACCCCATGGACTGTAGCCCACCAGGCTCCTCCATCCATGGAATTTTCCAGGCAAGAGTACTGGAGTGGGTTGCCATTTCCTTCTCCAAGGGATCTTCCCCACCCAGGAATCAAACCCGGGTCTCCTGCATTCCAGTCAGACGCTTTAACCTCTGAGCCACCAGGGAAGCCCATTTCAGGGGATACTAATACCTAAATGTAAAATATTTCATTTCTTTTAAGGAATATAAAAGAAATATAGCTTCCACTGTATAAGACAAATAGACATGATAAACTGGTTCAAGGGATGTCTGAAGGAAGGTTGTTCTTTCCCTTATGGGAATCTCAAGGTCTCTTTGTTTGGGGGGCCAACGAGTACAGCAGAAAGTAGCTAATTTATTTCACTTATTATTTTTACTTAAGTATTTTCAAGTTCTTATAACATGACATTTCTCCCTTAAATATAGGTTGCTGCTGCTAAGTTGCGTCAGTCGTGTCTGACTCTGTGTGACCCCATAGACGGCNCCTTTATACTTTAATAAAACTTTATTACACAAAAGCTCTGAGTAATCAAGCCTCGTCTCTGGCCCTGGGTTGAATTCTTCTCCTCCAGAGGCCAAGAATCCTGGCACCTTTTCATGGTTCAGCAACAACTTTTCACTGTAAAAGAACTATATAGCAAAAAAAAAACCTGGAATATTAG
Organism: Redunca redunca; assembly: GCA_006410935.1. Classification (NCBI taxonomy): domain Eukaryota; kingdom Metazoa; phylum Chordata; class Mammalia; order Artiodactyla; family Bovidae; genus Redunca; species Redunca redunca. The sequence continues at coordinate 135,276 of SJYQ01104745.1, forward strand.
GTTCTTGAATCAAGGAAAATTGGACATTGTCAAGCAGGAGATGGCAAGAGTAAAAATCGATACATTAGGAATCAGTGAACTAAAATGGATGGAGTTGGGAGAATTTTATTCATTTTCCCATTAAATCTATTACTGCGGGCAAATATTACTTAGAAGAAATGGACTCGCTCTCATAGTTAACAAAAGAGTCTGAAATGTAATACTTGGGTGCAATCTGAAAAACAACAGAATAATTTCAATTTGTTTACAAGACAAATCATTCAACTTCACAGTAATCCAACTCTATGCCCAAATCACTGATGATGAAGAAGCTGAAGTTGAATGATTCTAGGAAGAACTACAATACCTTCTGAACTAACACCAAAAAAGATGTCATTTTTATCATAGGGGACTGGAATGCAAAAGTAGGAAATCAAGAGATACCCAGAATACAGGCAAGTTTGGCGTTGGAGTACAAAATGAAGGTCAAAGTCTAACAGTGCTTTGTCAAGAGAGCACACTGGTCATTGCAAAGAGCCTTTTCTAACAACTGAAGAGATAACTCTGCACTTGGACATCACCGTATGGTGAATATTAAAATCAGATTGGTTATGTTTTTTGCAGTTGAAGATGTTGAAGCAATATAGAGTCAGCAAAAAGAAGACCTAGAGCTGACTGTGACTCAAATCGTGAACTCCATATTACAAAATTCAGGCTTAGATTGAAGAAAGTAAGGAAAACCACTGTCATTAAGGTATGACCTAAATCAAATCCTATATGATTATGCAGTGGAGCTGATAAAAAGCTTCAAGGGATTAGATCTGGTAGACAAAATGCCTGAAGGACTATGGACAGAATTTCATAATATTGTGCAGGAGGTGGTAACCAAACCATCCCAAAGAAAAAGATGTGCAAGAAAGAAAAGTGGCTATCTGAGTAAGCTTTACAAATAGCTGAGAAAAGGGTAAAAGTGAAAGGCAAGGGAGAAAGGGAAAGACATACCCAACTGAATTCAGAGTACCAGAGAATAGTAAGGAGAGACAAGACAGCCTTTTTAAATGAACAATGCAAGGAGGTAGAGGAGAAAACAATAGAATGGGAAAGACTAGAGATCTGTTCAAAAAAAACTGGAGATACCAAAGGAACACTTCATGCAAAGTTGTGCATAATAAAGGACAGAGATGATTAAGAACTTAGAAAAAGCAGAAGAGATTAAGAAAATGTAGCAGGTGTACATATAAGAACTATGAGATATCTTAAGGGTGTTCTTTGGAAGGACTGATGATAAAGCTGAAACTCCAGTACTTTGGCCACCTCATGTGAAGAGTTGACTCATTGGAAAAGACTTTGATGCTGGGAGGGATTGGAGACAGGAGGAGAAGGGGATGACAGAGGATGAGATGGCTGGATGGCATCACTGACTTGATGGACGTGAGTTTGAGTGAACTCCAGGAGTTGGTGATGGACAGGGAGGCCTGGAGTGCTGCAATTCATGGGGTCACAAGGAGTTGGACACGACTGAGTGACTGAACTGAACTGAATGATTCAGATAACCATTATAATGTGGTCACTCACCTATAGCTGGACGTCTGGCGAGTGACGTCAAGCAGGCCTTCAGAATTATTACTACAAACAAAGCTAGTCGGGGTGATGGAATTCCAGCTGAGCTATTTCAAATCCTAAAGATGCTACTGCTAAAATCCTGCACTCAATATGCCAGCAAATTTGGAAAACTCAACAATGGCCACAGGACTAGAAAATGTCAGTTTTCATTCCAATCCCAAAGAATGTTCAAACTACCATTCAATTGTGTTCATTTCATATGCTAGCATGGTAATGCTCAAAATACTTTTAGCTAGGCTCAGCAGTACATGAACCAAGAACTTCCAGATGCACAAGCTGGATTTTAAAAAGGCAGAGGAATCAGAGATCAAATTGCCAACATTTATTAAAGCATGGAGAAAGTAGGAGTTTCAGAAAAGTATCTAATTCTGCTTCACTGACTATATTAAAGACTTTGACCATGTGGATCACAACAAACTGTGGGAAATTCTTCAAGAGACGGGAATACCAGACCACCTTAATTTCCTCTTGAGAAACCTGTATGGAAGTTAAGATGCAACAGTTCATACTGGAAATGGGATAATTGACTAGTTCAAAATTGGGAAAGGAGTATGACAAAGCTATATATTGTCACCCTGCTTATTTAAGTTACATGCAGAGTATATCATGCAAAATGCTGGGGGGCTGGATAAATCACACACTGTAATCAAGATTGCCAGGAGGAACATCAATAATCTGATATGCAGATGACACCACTCTAATGGCAGAAAATGAAGAGGAATTAAGACCCTCTTGATGAGGTTGAAAGAGGAGAGTGAAAAAGCTGGCTTAAAACTCAACTTTCAAAAAGCTTAGATCATGGCATCTGTTCCCATCACTTCATGGAAAATAGGGGGAATGTGGAAGTAGAGACAGAATTTATTTTCCTGGGCTCCAAAATTATTGCAGACAGTGACTACAGTCATGAAACTAAAAGACACTTGCTCCTTGGAAGGAAAGCTATGACCTAGACAGCGTGTTTAAAAGCAGAGGCATCACTTTGCAGACAAAAGTCCATATAGTCATGTATGGATGTGAGAGTTAGACCATAAAGGTTTGTGCCAAGGAATTGATGTTTCACGTTGCAGTACCAGAGAAGACTCTTGAGACTTCCTTGAACTGTAAGGAAATCAAAATAGTTAATCCTAAAGGAAATCAACCCTGATTATTCATTGGAAGGACTCTTGCTGAGCTTTAATACTTTAGCCACCTGATGCAAAGAGCTAACTCATTTCAAACTACCCTGATGCTGAGAAAGATTGAAGGCATATGGATAAGGGGGGGTGGCAGAGAATGAAAAAGATAGCATCACCAGCTCATTTGGACGTGAACTGGAGCAAGCTGTGGGAGATACTGGAAGACAGAAGTGCTTGGCGTGCTACAGTCCATGGGGTCTCAAAAAGTTAGATACAACTTGGCGACTGAACAACAACACAAAATTACTTAATCCTGCATCTTTCTGCCTCTTGTCTCCATTCCCTGATTAGTGGTACTCATTAAAGGCTTTCTTCTGAAGGCGCAGTCCTTCCGAGGTCCTCAGTCAACCTTGACAACATGAAGGACGTTAAGTCCAACTGCCATCAAAGTGTGATGTATGGAATGTGTTGTCTGTACATCTTTGATTGAGTTGAACTTCTGCCATCTGCATGTTTTCCAGTCCCATTTATACCCATAGACTGCCAAAATATGGTATCTCATAAATTGTTTTGCACCCCTGCATGCTGCTCTCCTTAAACATCTGCTAACTCCAATCATTTCCAAACTCACCATGTCTTAAAACTGAATGCATCACTTTTTCCCCAGTTGCCAAAACTATTGCTTTCCATTATCCTTCTGTCACTTAAGGGCACCTTAATATACACTTATGGTATATTAATTGCTTGTAAACCTGTATTTTCCACTAATAGCAAGATCCTTTGAAGATAAAGAGTGCTACCTTATTCATGTTTCTACCCCAAGTTTAACTCAATATCTGCCTAACCCTATCAATGTAAATCTCAAAACTGACCACTGGGACTTCCATAGTGGTCCAGAGTGTGAGACCTCACACTTCCAATGCAAGGGCCACGCATTTGTCCCTAGTCATGGAACTAATCCCACATGCTGGTGGGGTGGTCAAAAACAAAACTAACAAACAGCAACAACAAAACAGCAAAAACTAACTACTTAGCTAAATGCAATGATGATGCCTTAACTTTATGCTCAGATCCCTGTAAGAGATAGAAGCTTGTCTAAATTTCAACCCACCTTACTGGAGTCAATATCCTGTCTCAGCACAATGCCGGGGATTGTGTCTTTTCTCTGTACCTCAGTATTGTTCCGAACAGATGTTTTTTTCATCTAGAATTGTTTTATCACACCCAATAGAATTTGAATCTTGACAGTCTAGAACCACTAACTTCTATGCCCTACCTATTTAACATAACTTCTAGAATATAAATAACACTTATTATTAAATATATTTTGCCTTTTTTGGAATCAATACTTCCTTGAAGCTAAAGGAAATATTTTTAATCCATAGGAGAGTTCTTTCATAAAGCTGAAAAGTATAAACTAGCTCTTATAAATTTGGTCACTAGTATGTCAATAGGAAAAACTGACTGTTGTAGAGGTGCTTTTCCTTTGAGACTCAGAAAAGCTCACTGTGAATTTAACTGCTGTTGGGACCTTTTGTTTTTAATGACCTATTTGTAAAAATATTTGTGTTAACACAAAATACAGTGTGAAGCACTAATACTACACACTGGAATGCAAAGTATGGATAATTAAGATAAGAAAGAAGTCTGTTCTCTTTTATGTCTTACTACCTCAATTTTCCAAATTGCTTCCCTGAAAGTTATAATTTATTAATATTTATTTAGTTGTGTCATATATAATTATGAAGATTAACAAATTAATCTTAAAAATCTAAAATGAATTCTCACTGACTCATGGTATTGTATATTAATAATTCTCATGACAGCTCCAACCTTCAATAGAATCTCATTTAGGAAAAGAAATGTAGAAATATATCCATGGTTCTGCACTACACTTTCATCTACTATATGGATTACTATGCATTGAAAACAGCATCTTATGAAGAGCCTAAAAAAATTGAAACAGATCAAGAAGAAAATAACCAAAATAGTAATGAAGTTAAAGTCATGAGATATGAAGAGTCATTAAAAAAGATAAATTATTTCACTAAGAAAAAAACTGATAATGTTTTTCTCAAACATTTGAGAATCGTCATATTAAAAAAACATGCAAAGGTTTTGTTACCTCAAAAAACAAAATTAGAATTAATAAATAGACACTACAGAGAAACATACTTCAGCTCAAAATAAAGATTGTTCTAATAATCATTTCTGTCTGAAAATGAACAGGCTAGTTTGGGAAGTGACGCAATCCCCATTCTTAACAACCTTTAGGGAGAGAATGGGTGTTCTCTACTCAAGGATGTATTGGAGGATGGTAAGATATCCAATGAGAGCTGATTGATGTCATGTACAGACACAAAATTCTATGATTCTTTAACAAAAAGAGATTTCAGAGCCTAAACCAAAGACGAATTTTCTCATTTTCCCCAGGGTCTGGATTATCTGTAATCTCCAAGAAATCAGTCTAGTTTTATACACAACAGATAAGAAGGAACTCAGATATGATTAATGAAATAGGTAACACAAATACCACACATATACATTGTTTCATGGGATTGAAATTTTAATAAAATCAGGTATCAGTTCAGTTCAGTCGCTCAGTCGTGTCTGACTCTTTGCGACCCCATGAATCGCAGCACGCCAGGCCTCCCTGTCCATCACCAACTCCCAGAGTTCACTTAGACGCATGTCCATCAAGTCAGTGATGCTATCCAGCCATCTCATCCTGTCGTCCCCTTCTCCTCCTGCCCCCAATCCCTCCCAGCATCACAGTCTTTTCCAATGAGTCAACTCTTTGCATGAGGTGGCCAAAGTACTGGAGTTTCAGCTTTAGCATCATTCCTTCCAAAGAAATCCCAGGGCTGATCTTGTTCAGAATGGACTGGTTGAATCTCCTTGCAGTCCAAGGGACTCTCAAGAGTCTTCTCCAAAACCACACTTCAAAAGCATCAATTCTTCGGTGCTCAGCCTTCTTCACAGTCCAACTCTCACGTCCATACATGACGACAGGAAAAAACATAGCCTTGACTAGATGGACCTTAGTTGGCAAGGTAATGTCTCCGCTTTTGAATATGCTATCTAGGAAGGTCATAACTTTTCCTCCAAGGAGTAAGCATCTTTTAATTTCATGGCTGCAGTCACCATCTGCAGTGATTTTGGAGCCCAAAAAAATAAAGTCTGACACTGTTTCCACTGTTTCTCCATCTATTTCACATGAAGTGATGGGACCAGATGCCATGATCTTCGTTTTCTGAATGTTGAGCTTTAAGCCAACTTTTTCACTCTCTGCTTTCACTTTCATCAAGAGGCTCTTCAGTTCCTCTTCCCTTTCTGCCATAAGGATGGTGTCATCTGCATATCTGAGGTTATTGATATTTCTCCCGGCAATCTTGACTCCAGCTTGTGCTTCTTCCAGTCCAGCGTTTCTCATGATGTAATTTGCATAGAAGTTAAATAAGCAGGGTGACAAATACAGCCTTGACGGACTCCTTTTCCTATTTGAAACCAGTCTGTTGTTCCATGTCCAGTTCTAACTGTTGCTTTCTGACCTGCATACAGATTTCTCAAGAGGCAGGTCAGGGGTTCTGGTATTCCCATCTCTTGAAGAATTTTGCACAGTTTATTGTGATCCACACAGTCAAAGACTTTGGCATAGTCAATAAAGCAGAAATAGATGTTTTACTGGAACTCTCTTGCTTTTTCCATGAGCCAGCAGATGTTGGCAATTTGATCTCTGGTTCCTCTGCCTTTGCTAAAACCAGCTTGAACATCAGGAATTTCACGGTTCACGTATTGCTGAAGCCTGGCTTGGAGAATTTTGAGCATGACTTTCCTAGCATGTGAGATGAGTGCAATTGTGTGGTAGTTTGAGCATTCTTTGGCATTGCCTTTCTTTGGGATTGGAATGAAAACTGACCTTTTCCAGTCCTGTGGCCACTGCTGAGTTTCCCAAATTTGCTGGCATATTGAGTACAGCACTTTCAGAGCATCATCTTTCAGGATTTGAAATACTCAACTGGAATGCCATCACCTCCACTTGCTTTGTTCGTAGTGATGCTTTCTAAGGCCCACTTGACTTCACATTCCAGGATGTCTGGCTCTAGATGAGTGATCACACTATCGTGATTATCTGGGTCATGAAGATCTTTTTTGTACAGTTCTTCTGTGTATTCTTGCCACCTCTTAATATCTTCTGCTTCTGTTTGGTCCATACCATTTCTGTCCTTTATCAAGCCCATCTTTTCATGAAATTTTCCCTTGGTATCTCTAATTTTCTTGAAGAGATCTCTAGTCTTTCCCATTCTGTTGTTTTCCTCTATTTCTTTGCATTGATCTCTGAAGAAGGCTTTCTTATCTCTTCTTGCTATTCTTTGGAACTCTGCATTCAGGTGCCTATATCTTTCCTTTTCTCCTTTTCTTTTCACTTCTCTTCTTTTCACAGCTATTTGTAAGGCCTCCTCAGATAGCCATTTTGCTTTTTTGATCCCTGTCTCCTGTACAGTGTCACGAACCTCCGTCCATAGTTCATCTGACACTCTATCTATCAGATCTAGTTCCTTAAATCTATATCTCACTTCCACTGTATAATCATAAGGGATTTGATTTAGGTCTTACCTGAATGGTCTACTTTCTTCAATTTCAGTCTGAATTTGGCAATAAGGAGTTCATGATCTGAGCCATAGTCAAAAGTGCAAAATCTGCCATTTGGTATTATCTCTATACTTCTCCCTACATTAGCAGAAAATTGAATTGATGCATATTGCTGACTCTTCCAGAATTGTAATTTCAGCATAACCGAGTGATTTCATGGTTATATTAGCCAGTTGGCTTGAACGTTTTATAGTAAATAAATAGTGTCACTATCAATTATTTTGTCATTATCCACCCTCTTACCTGATAAAATCATAAAGTCTTATATGAGTGGGAACCCCTGATATGGTGCTAATTTACCTCATGAAAAAACTGAAATTCACAGGCTAGCATCCATGAATGACTAAAGTACAGCTTGTAAGTTACAGATCTAAAAATAATTCAGTTCTTCCCACATTCCTGTATTTCATTCAACACTGCTATATTTAAAATAGATAATCAACAAGGACCTATTGAATAGCACAGGATATTCTGTCCATTATTCTGTAATAACCTAAATGGGAAAATATTTGAAAAATAATAGATACATGTATATGTATAACTGAAACACTTTGCTGTACACCCAAAACTAGTACAGCATTGTTAATCTTTTTTTTTTTTTGCTTTATTTTACTTTACAATGCTATATTGGTTTTGCCATACATCAACATGAATCCACCATGGGTGTACATGAGTTCCCAATCCTGAACCCCCCTCCCATCTCCCTCCCCCTACCATCTCTCTGGGTCATCCCAGTGCACCAGCCNTTTTAGAACTAACACCCAAAAAAGATGTCCTTTTCATTATAGGGGACTGGAATGCAAAAGTAGGAAGTCAAGAAACACCTGGAGTAACAGGCAAATTTGGCCTGGGAATGCAGCATCAAGCAGGGCAAAGACTAATAGAGTTTTCCCAAGAAAATCAGGTATATTCAGGTATTAATGCATATATGTATATATCTTATTATATGTATATTTAATATTAAAATTGTTTTTCAGTTGCTCAGTCATATGCAACTCTTTGTGAACCCATGGGCTGCAAAATAACAGGCTACCATTTCCTTCATTATGCCTTGGAGCTTGCTCAAACTCATGTCCATTGAGACAATGATACAATCCAACCATCTCATCCTCTGTCATCCCCTTCTCCTCCTGCCTTCAATCTTTCCCCAAATCGGGTTCTTTCCAATTGAATCAGCTCTTCATATCAGGTGGCCAAAGTACTTGTGCTTCAGCTTCACCATCAGTCCTTCTAATGCATGTTCACTGTTGGTTTCCTTTAGGAGTGACCGATTTGAACTCTTTGCTGTCCAATGGACTCTAAAGAGTCCAGCACCACAGTTCAAAAGCATCAGTACTTCAGTGCTCAGTATTCTTTATGTCCAACTCTCACATCCATACATGATGACTGGAAAAACCACAGGTTTCACTGTATGGACCATTGTCAGCAAAGTGGTGTCTCTGCTTTTTAATATTCTGTCAGTTCAGTTCAGTCGCTCAGTCATGTCTGACTATTTGCGACCCCATGAACCACAGCATGCCAGGCCGCGCTGTCCATCACCAACTCCCAGAGTTTAATCAAACTCATGTCTATTGAGCCAGTAATGCCATCTAACCATCTCATCCTCTGTCGTCCCCTTCTTCTGCCTTCAATCTTTCCCAGCATCAAGGTCTTTTCAAATGAGTCAGCTCTTCACATCAGGTGGCCAAAATATTGGAGTTTCAGCTTCAACATCAGTCTTTCCAATGAACACCCAGGACTGATTTCCTTTAGGATGGACTAGTTGGATCTCCTTGCAATCCAAGGGACTCTCAAGAGTCTTCTCCAACACCACAGTTCAAAGGCATCAATTATTTGGTGCTCAGCTTTCTTTATAGTCCAACTCTCACATCCATACATGACTACTGGAAAAACCATAGCCTTGTCTAGATGGGCCTTTGTGGACAAAGTAATGTCTCTGCTTTTCAATATGCTGTCTAGGTTGGTCATAACTTTACTTCCAAGGAGTAAACATCTTTTAATTTCATGGCAGCAATCACCATCTGCAGTGATTTTGGAGCCCAAAAAAATAAAGTCAGCTACTGTTTCCACTGTTTCCCCATCTATTTGCCATGAAGTGATGGGACCAGATGCCATGATCTTCGTTTTCTGAATGTTGAGCTTTAAGCCGACTTTTTCACTCTCCTGTTTTACTTTCATCAAGAGGCTCTTTAGTTCTTCTCCACTTTCTGACATAAGGGTTGTGTCATCTGCATATCTGAGGTTATTTTTATTTCTCCCGACAATCTCGATTTCAGCTTGTGCTTCATCCAGCCCAGCATTTCTCATGATGTATTCTGCATATAAGTTAAATAAGCAGGGTAACAATATACAGCCTTTGACCTACTCCTTTTCCTATTTGGAACCAGTCTGTTGTTCCATGTCCAATTCTAACTGTTGCTTCCTGACCTGCATACAGATTTCTCGAGAGGCAAGTCAGGTGGTCTGATATTCCCATCTCTTTCAGAATTTTCCACAGTTTGTGGTGATCCACACAGTGAAATGCTTTGCCATAGTCAATAAAGCAGAAATAAATGTTTTTCTGGAACTCTCTTGCTTTTTTGATGATCCAGCCAATGTTGTCAATTTGATCTCTGGTTCCTCTGCTTTTTCTAAATTAGCTAGAACATCTCGAAGTTCGTGTACTATTGAAGCCTAGCTTGGAGAATTTTGACCATTACTTTACCAGTGTGTGAGATGAGTGTAACTATGCAGTAGTTTGAGCATTCTTTGGCATTGCCTTTCTTTGGAATTGGAATGAAAACTGAACTTTTCCAGTCCTGTGGCCACTGGTGAGTTCCAAATTTGCTGGCAAATTGAGTGCAGTACTTTCACAGCATCATCTTTTAGGATTTGAAATAGCTCAACTGGAATTCCATCACCTCCACTAGCTTTGTTCGTAGTGATGCTTGCTAAGGCCCACTGACTTCACATTCCAGGATGTCTGGCTCTAGGTGAGTGATCATACCATCGTGATTATCTGGGTCATGAAGATCTTTTTTTGTATAGTTCTGTGTATTCTTGCCATCTCTTCTTAATATCTTCTGCTTCTGTCAGGTACATGCCATTTCTATCCTTTATTGTGCCCATCTTTGCATGAAATGTTCCCTTGGTACCTCTAATTTTCTTGAAGATATCTCTAATCTTTCCCATTCTATTGTTTTCCTCTATTTCTCTGCACTGATCACTGAGGAAGGCCTTCTTATCTCTCCTTGCTATTCTTTGTAACTCTGCATTCAAATGGGTATATCTTTCCTTTTCTCCTTTGCTTTTTGCTTCTCTTCTTTTCACAGCTATTTGTAAGGCCTCCTCAGAGAGCCATTTTGCTTTTTTGCATTTCCTCTTCACCTTCATCAAGAGGCTTTTTATTTCCTCTTTGCCTTCTACCATAAGGGTGGTATCATTTGCATGAATGTGAAAGTGAAAGTCATTCAGTCATGGCCAACTCTTTGCAACCCCATGGACTATACAGTGTCAAGAACACTGGATTGGGCACTCTTTCCCTTTTCCAGGGGATGTTCCCAGCCCAGGAATCAAACCCAGGTCTCCTGCCTTGCAGGTGGATTCTTTACCAGCTGAGCCACAAGGGAAGACCAAAAAAATACTGAAGTGGGTAGCCTATCCCTTCTCCAGAGGATCTTCCCCTTTCCCAAAATCGAACCAGGGTCTGTTGCGAGCGAAATGACACAAAGACAAGACACGCACAAAAGACAGACAAGACACACAACTCCGGCCGGAAGGAGAAGACTCTTCAGCCCCCCTTGCGGTTTATTTTATACCCCCAGTACTGGACACATTTCAAGAAGCTAAAACGTACATACTTTACCAAATAAGGGCAAAAAAGCTAAATGTAACAAAAGCAGGGGAACAAGGAGAAGAAGTGACCTCGAGGTGTTTACTGAGAAGCCTGTCCAGAATTTCATCCTCCTCCTTATCTCTAAGGAGGGCGTGTTTCCTCGTATGCGAGCGGACCAGTAACCTTGGATATTGTGTGCAGGCCTCCTGGCAGAACATCCTGTTTGCAGGCATGCCCTGCCCAAGCAGAGAGTCTTGTTTGCAGGCACATCTCCGCTTCCTTAACCATTCCTTCACTTGGTCACTGTTGAACTCCTACATCTCCCCCTTCTTTTTTTGAAGCAGTAGCAAACTATAAGGCAGCAAGAACACGTCGTCTATCATTTTTTAGTTGTTGCCCTTTTTACCAGCACTGGAAGACTAGAATAATAACATAGCATAAGAGTATTATAAACAAGGTGTTTCCGATAGTAGTTTTAATCAAGGTAGATACATGCCCAGGGGGATTTAAATTATTATTTTTTTTTTTTTGCAAACCCTTTAACAAATCAGATTTAGTAGACAACATTTGCTGTTTTAACTCCACTATTTCCTTAGTGAGATTTTGGTGCCCTGTTAGTGATCTTTTTACCTTTTTCCAACCCTCACTCATATTGAAAGGCACAGGTGTAATACATAATTGGGAGGAGTTTTAGTTGCATTTTAGCATACTTTTTGTGGATAATATAGTTAATTGGTCCCCGAGCCAGGAAACAGTATGTTGAAGATTGAGCACATCAGTTGCAAGTTGTGTATCCAGATCTCGTTGTTGCTGCCATAACAAATGAGAGTCCTTATGCCATTTCCGTACAAAGTCTGCTGTCTGGACACCTTGATGCAAAGCCAGTCCAGCCACAGCGGCAGTTGCAGTAACTGAAGCCACGGCAAGTATTGAAGCTACGACGACTCCAATCATGCATCGGGACTGATGGAGCAATGTCTGTACAGCAGTTACTAAATGAGATACAGCAAAAGAATCTGACCAAGGTCTTGTCAAGTTTACAGGGAGCCATACTTCAGTTCGAGTCTTAACAATCACTAATGAAAAATTAGAGTTGTTGGCCTGTGTTTTAAAATTCTTCCACCATGACTGATTTACACATTGCATTAGATTATAATGATCACATGACATAGATCCCTCAGTAGTATTTCAAACCCAATTTTCATACAATAATGCAAAAGGGTATTTTACACATGCTATTGCAGAATAAGATCTATTAACGTGTAAGTTTACATGAAATGGACCAGAAGAGTCAGCAATATCCAAAGTATAATTTCTTGACCAAATAGTGAGATTACCAGAAACCGCCCATAGTTTCCAAATATCCCCTTGAATATATGGATATCCTAGTAATTGTAGTTGAGGAGGGACAAGTGTAAATTGCTGCCATTTAACTGTCTCATTTCCATTACCTGTCAAAGTACCATTTGCACGATGCCACCTAAGAGATTTATTTGACCATTTTTTTATGAATTGCCCATGATCTGGACTCCAATCTGTAATGAGAAATTCAGAATAATTCATCAAAGGGTTGATGACCTCGGCAACGTTTTCATTTCAGAGATTTTAAGGAAGGAATAAAAAAATTAGAAAGACATAGTGGTATAGAGGTATCAGGAGGGTGACTCATCGGTGTCATCGAAGTATTGAATCCCTTGGCGGAAATAAGCACAGTAAAGACAGCAAAATGATTAATTGTTATATTTTACCCCCCAAGTATTATAAGAATGATGAGAGCGTTTTCTTGTGGAGAGACAGAATGGATGTCCTCCAATATACAAGGGGAGACCCTCTACTGCAACAGTAACGTTATTTATATTGTATTGATTATTATGATGATGTAGATGTTCAATTTCTCCACACGCAGGTGGTGGGAAGAATGCAATCTCATTGGTACAGACTTGTAGTTCAGGTTCTCCCCAAGAAACTGTCCTCACGAGAGAAGAATTAGGAACATAAGCCCAATAAGTATATTCTATCACTTGCGCGTACATTACCTGACAAGTAACCATGGCCATCATGGCCAACAGTAAATTAGTAGGATTAAGAGGTTGACCAGCATGAACAAGAGTTTTTTCAGCTTCTTGTGTGAGCTTTTTCAGTTGCCCCCATGTTGGAGGGGATGCAGATCGGGTAGGGAAGGTAAGACTTCACTGTGCAGAAAGCTTTTTAAATTTTCGCACAAAACGGTTATCTATTATGAATCTTGATCAATCGAGTTGAAGCCCAGAATCTGAAATTATCAACAGATACAAAAGCATAACTTCTGCCTAGATATATATATCAGCAAGGCTGGAACTTAGCCCTTCTCCTTATCTTTATACCAAATAGGCATCTCTAGACTTTTTTTTTTTCCTCCTTTTTTCCTTGAAGATGTAATTTCGCTGCAGATAAATTTTCATTACTCCAAACATTTAAAAAATTTAAAGTAATCAGAGTTTTATTTAATACATCTTTGGGTTTCATATACCTCTCATGTTCTCCCTTTTTAATTTTTTTAAGGTATTTATGTAAGGTATGATTAGCTCTTTTAATAATAGCTTGACCCTGGCTATTATAAGGAATCCCAAAAGTATGTTTTATATGATAAGATGAAAGAAAATGAGCTAATTTGGTAGACTGATAGGCGGGTGTGTTGTCAGTTTTTAATTTTATTGGTATTCCCATAACTGCAAAGCAAGACAGCAAATGAGTAATAACAGCATCAGCCTTTTTAGAGTGTAATGCAGTAGCCCATTGAAAATGGGTATATGTATCAATGGTATGGTGAATATATTTTTGTTGTTTGAAAGAAGAGAAATAAAGCACATCCATTTGTCATACTTGATTGGCTTGTAGTCCCCGGACATTGATACCTGGTGGAGTAAACGGCAGGGTAAAGGGTGCACATATACAGGAATGGACAATATCTTGAGCTTGCTTCTGGGTGATTGCATGAGATTTTTTGAGTCTTTTAGAGTTAGTATGATGTAAAGAATTTTTTTTTTTTTTTGGCTGCTTTTATAGGATAAAGTAAAGCATCAATTGCAGTATTGCCAAAGGACAAAATAGTTTATTAATGGTTGTTTTTAGAGTAAAAGGAATGGGGAAGAATTTTTGAAGAAACTCAATTTGGACGAAGGATAATGAATTAGAAAAAGAGCCTGGAAATGAAGCAAAAGAAATCTGTCAATTTTCATTAAATTATAAGCATCGAGATATTTGAACATTTGTCAATTGAGAAATAATTTGATATGGTTTTCTTTTAGATAGTTGCAAGATACGATGGCGACCTCTTTGTATGAGAAATGCCAATTTATCTATATAGGTCGTCAACTTTTTTGAAAAGCTGTTAGATAAAAAGACCCATTTGATTAATCTTTCATTTTGAGCAATTGCTCCAGATGGAGAATGAGGGGTATGAAATATTATGAAAGAAATAGGTTGAGATGGAGAAATGTAAGTTAAAAACCCACCGTTTAATTGTTGTTTAACAAATTGAAGTTCTTGTAAAGCCAAGGGGGTTAATGTCCGAGGACTGTTTAAAGCCGTGTCTCCTTTTAATGTAGAAAATAAATGTCGTAATTGGTAAGTAGGAATTTTAAGTATTGGGCATAACCGATTAATATCTCCCAATAATTTTTGGAAATCATTTAGTCTTTAAATGATCTCTTTTAATTTGTAATTTTTGAGGTCGAATTTGGTATTGTTTTAATATAGTTTCTAAATAAGAAATAGGAAAATCCTTTTGAATTTTTTTTGGAGCTATATGTAAGTTGTATTGTTTTAAAGCTTTTTGTATCTTTAAAAAGAACGTTCATCAGTACTGGGAGCTGCTAATAAAAGATCATCCATATAATGATACAGAATATGAGGGTAATCCTGACGAACAAATTGCAGAGAATGAGCTATAAACTCTTGGCATAGAGTAGGACTGTTTATCATTTTTTGTGGCAAGACCGCCCATTGATAGTGTTTAACAGGTTGAGAGTGATTAAGAACAGGAACTGTAAAAGCAAATTTATCTCTATCTCGTAATTGTAGAGGGATGGTAAAAAAAACAGTCTTTAAGATCTAATACTATCAAAGACCAATTTTGTGGGATTAGGGCTGGAGATGGAAGGCCTGATTGTAAAGCCCCCATAGGTTTAATACAATTATTAACCTCTCTCAAATCAGTTAACATTTTCCATTTTCCAGATTTCTTTTTTATAACAAATACAGGAGAATTTTAAGGGGAAGTGGAAGGTTTTATATGACCAAGCTGAAGTTGTTTTGATATTAATTGTTTTAAAGCCTCGAGCTTCACTTGTGGTAATGGCCACTGCTCAACCCATTTAGGGGTATTGGTTACCCATTTTAATGGGAGAGTTCGAGGAATTTGAGCAGTGGCCACTAGTTTTTTAAAGGAATGGTTATAGAAGCCCCCATAGGAGAGAGAAGATCTCTTTCCCATATATTAATAGGTATAATGATAATATAAAATTGGACAAAAACTGTTCTTCCATTATGAAGTTGACAGTGTAAAGGATGAGTGCTTTTCCAAACATCTGCAATTGAACCCAATCTGGTCAACATTAGAGGGCTTTTTTTTTTGTTTCATTTCTGGGGCCATTGTTGAGAAGAAATGACAGAAACATCTGCCCCAGTGTCAACTAACCCTTTAAAAAAATTTTTCCTGTATGATTAAGGAAAGAACAGGGCGAGAGTCTTTAATAAGCATTTTCCAAAATATATGTTGTCCAGTACTCCCAAAACCCCTGTTCGTTCAGAAGGGAGGGTAGAAAATGGATGATAAGCTAGAAGAAGTAACTGTGCTATTTGTTTTCCAGCTAATAAAGAAATTGTAGAAGAAGTAGAAGCCATGATCAAAATTTTTCCAATATAATCTGAATCAATTACTGCAGGTATAACAGTTAAGCCTCTCAATGCTGTGCTATTACGGCCCAGTATCAAAAAGAAAGTTCCTCTAGGTAATGGCCCAAAGACATTAGTTCTTAATTTGTAAATTTTCCTTTCAGTGACAGAAGAACATTTTTAGCCAAAGGTAGATCAGCAGCTGCACTGCCTGAAGTAGCAGAACGTAAATCTGATATCATCAAGGGTTTAATCGCTTTTGATGCAGTAATCATCTCTAAGCGTTGTTGGGAAACAAGGGGGCCATTTGAGGAGGGGGAGGAGCAGACAATTGAGTCCCTGACCTTGTTCCTGGGCCCCAACGACTGAGGCCCGTTAAGTAGTTTCCCGAATGGTGAAAAGAAGGCTGAGCATGACCGGTAGGCACAACATGACGCCAAGCTCTAGGAAATACTTGGCGTACTTGCTGTAAATCCTGGTCCGAATATTGAGCCTGATCTCATAAAGCTCGAAATCGTCCCTCTCCCATCAATTTATCTTTTAATGGCCCAGGAGGATTTTGCCCTTCGTTAATCCATGCTTGCTTTTGGGCTTTTTTTCCCACCAGCTCTTTAATGGCCTGAATGTCAGAAATCTCAAGTGCCCTGCTTATGAGCATATATCTCAGTGCCCTGAGGGCAGGCTCATCAGATTTACCAATGTTATTTTCCATCTTGCCGAGAGAGAATAGAAAGAAAAGTCACTGAGGACAACCACCAAAAATCCTACCGGGAGCGGTGGCGGCCAGAAAGTTGGGCTTGTGGTATGCTTTTTGAAACTTTATGTGCCTGCGTCATTGCACAGAAGTTTTTTTGCTGGGGGCGGGCACCCTAGAGGTTTTTAGCCCTCTCCGTGACCCCCTTATCCTGTCACGGGAGTCTTCAAGTGGCAGGTGACCTAATGGCTTTTAAGTGCCTGACCCATGCCCACAGGGAAGATTCTAGGCCACGTCCTCAGTTAAGAATGTTTAAAGGAGAGTTTCACTTGGTTGGGCTCTAGTTACCGAGGCTCACTTGTTGCAGGGCCTTCAGAGTCCACCAGAGTGTAGCCCTAGCCGGGACTCGTCAATTACCTCTGCAACCATTTACCCGTTCACTGAAACTCCCGAACAAAAAGGAATTAAGGACAGATCAGAAGGAAGATAAGTCAGGAGAGTTTTTGCTTCTCATTAGAAACTTTCTCATAAATTACCTCAGATTTGACAGATTTAGTTTCACTATCTGTAGAAAGCAATGCAAGTGCTTGAGTAATAGCGTTACATAAAGTCCATAGTTTCAAAGGAATTATATTATCCTTTTGATGTTGCTTTTTCAATTCTTTTTGAATTATTTTCCATTCCTTCAAATTTAACTGTAACTTAGTCTGATATTGAAACCAATAACAATGTTGCTCCACCAAGCAAAAGAGTTCACCTGTGGAGTGGAAAAGTCCTTTGACCAACTCCATGCATTGAAACCAATAATAATATTGCCCCACCAAGCAAAAGAGTTCACCTGTGGAGTGGAGAAGTCCTTTGACTAACTCCATGTATTGTGTCCATAATGATGATGATGAATTTTCCATGATTTAAAACTTCCCCTGCCAGGGTGAGGAATTCCTCATGAATTTCCCGAAAGTTCCCCTGCTATGGATTTAAAATCCCCCCGGGGTTACTCACCCTTTCGGTTTCACTCGCCCTTTGTTCCTTTGCTAGCCCCACGTTGGGCGCCAGATGTTGCGAGCGAAATGACACAAAGACAAGACACGCACAAAAGACAGACAAGACACACAACTCCGGCCGGAGGGAGAAGAAGACTCTTCAGCCCCCCTTGTGGTTTATTTTATACCCCCAGTGCTGGACACATTTCAAGAAGCTAAGACATACATACTTTACCAAATAAGGGCAAAAAAGCTAAATGTAACAAAGGCAGGGGAACAAGGAGAAGAAGTGACCTCGAGGTGTTTACTGAGAAGCCTGTCCAGAATTTCATCCTCCTCCTTATCTCTAAGGAGGGCGTGTTCCCTCGTATGCGAGTGGACCAGTAACCTTGGATATTGTGTGCAGGCCTCCTGGCAGGCATGCCCTGCCCAAGCAGAGAGTCTTGTTTGCAGGCACATCTCCGCTTCCTTAACCATTCCTTCACTTGGTCACTGTTGAACTCCTACAGGGTCTCCTGCATTGCAGGCAGATTCTTTAACAGCTGAACTATCAGGGAAGCCCCATCAGGGAAGCCTCCACATATCTGAGGTTATTGATATTTCTCCAGCAATCTTGATTCTAGCCTGTGATCCTTCATTTCACATGATGTATTCTTTATATATTTAAATAATCAGGGTGACAATATACAGCCTTGATTACTCCTTTTCCAATTTTGAAACAGTTAATTGTTTCATGTCCAGTTCTAACTGTTGCTTCTTGACCTGAATACAGGTTTTGCAAGAGGCAGGTAAAGTGGTCTGGTATTGCCATCTCTTAAATTTAAGAATTTACCATAGTTTACGGTGGTCTACACAATCAAAGGCTTTAGCATAGTCAGTGTAGGAGAAGCAGATGTCATTCTGGAATTCTCGTACTTTTTCTATGATACAACAGATGTTGGCAATTTGATCTCTGATTCTTTTTCCTTTTCTAAATCCAGTTTGAACATCTGGAAATTTTCAGTTCACATTCTGTTGAAGCCTGGTTTGAAGGACTTTGAGCATTTCCTTGCTATCATGTGAAATGGGCACAACTGTACAGTAGTTTGAATATTCTTTGGCATTGTTTTTCTTTGGGATTGGAATGAAAACTGACCTTTTCCTATCTGGTGGCCACTGCTGAGTTTTCCAAATTTGCTGGCATATAGAGTGCAGCACTTTAACAGCATTATCTTTATGGATTTGAACTAGCTCAGCTGGAATTCCACCACTTCCACTAGCCTTGTTCATAGTAATGTTTCTTATGGTCTACGTGACTTCTCTCCAGAATATCTGGCTCTAGGTGAGTGACCACACCATTGTGGTTATCTGAGTCATTAAGACCTTTTTTGAACAGTTCTCCCATATGTTCTTGCCGCCTTTTCTTAATCTCTTCTGCTTCTTTTAGGCCCTTACCATTTTGTTCTTTATCATGCCCATCTTTGCATGAAATGTGCCTTTGATATCTCCAAACTTCTTGAACAGATCTCTGCTGCTGCTGCTGCTAAGTTGCTTCAGTCGTGTCCGACTCTGTACGACCCCATAGACAGCAGCCCACTAAGCTCCTCTGTCCCTGGGATTCTCCAGGCAAGAATACTGGAGTGGGTTGCCATTTCCTTCTCCAATGCATGAAAGTAAAAAGTGAAAGTGAAGTCACTCTAGTCTTTCCCATTCTATTGGTTTCCTCTATTTCTTTTCATCGTGCACTTGGGAAGGTTTCCTTTATCCCGCTTGCTATTCTTTGGAATTCTGCATTCAGTTGGGTATGTCTTTCCCTTTCTCCTTTGCCTTTTACTTCTTTTCTTTTCTCAGCTGTTTGTAAGATCTCCTCAACCATTTTGCCTTCTTGCATTTCTTTTTCTTGGGGATAATTTTGTTCACTGCCTCCTGTACAATGTTATGAACCTCTGTCCATAGTTCTTCAGGCACTCTCTTAATCAGATTTAATTCTTTGAATCTATTTGCTACTTCCACTGTATAAGTGATTAGATTTAGGTAATATTTGAAAGGCATAGTGGTTTTCCCTCCTTTCTTCAATTTCAGTCTGAATTTTGCAATAAGGAGCTCATGATCTGAACAATAGTCTGCTCAAAGTCTTTTTCTTTTTTTGCTGACTCTAGAGAGCTTCTCCATCTTTGGCTGCAAAGAATATAATCAATTTGATTTTGGTATTGACCTCTGGTTATGTCCATAGTAGAATCATCTCTTGTGGTTTTTGAAGGTGTTTGCTATGACCAGTGTGTTCTTTTGGAAAAATTCTGTTAGCCTTTACCCTGCTTCATTTGTACTTCAAGACAACTTGCCAGTTACTCCAGGTATCTCTTGACTTCCTAGTTTTGCATTCCAATCCCCTATGATTGAAATGTGAATATACCTGATATATATATATGTGTGTGTGTGTGTGAGTGTGTGTGTGTGTATACACATATCTTGATTAGTCATACATAATAAAAGAAGATTCTGTAGAAATTATCAAAAGTCTCTGAATTTTAAGGTTAACAGTATTGAGAGGCCTCTAGTTTTAACAATCTGGTAGACTGAGCTGATATTGACAAATATTCACATTTTCCCACTATGGGTAAATGTAGCAAAAATGATATAAATTTAATTCAAGATAAGCAATTGGAAATTCTTGGACTGAGATATGAAAAGGGAAATTAAAGACAAAGTAGTAAGTACATAAGTGAAGTGAAGTTGCTCAGTCATGTCCGACTCTTTGCAACCTCATGGACCGTAGCCTACCAGGCTCCTCTATCCATGGGATTTTCCAAGCAATAGTACTGGAGTGGATTGCCATTTCCTTCTCCAGGGGATCTTCCCGACCCAGGGATCAAACCCAGGTTTCCCGCATTGTAGACAGACGCTTTACTGTCTGAGCCACCAAAGAAGTCCTCAGTAAGTACATAAGATGATATCAAATGTCCAGAAGAAAATTTAGGCTAAAGGGATCCTATGGGTTAGAATTTTAATTCCTAACTAAGCATCAGAAACACATGACATGCAAACTTCAATGTATGACTCCCACATAGAATATGGAGCTTAGAGAAGTACCCTCCGAGTGGAATGATATCTTCAAGAACTTTTACCTTTATCACAGGAAAACAATCAAGGAGATTTATTTTTGTCTGGGTATCTGGGTTGGGAAAAGATTCCCACGAGAAATAGAAACTTCAGGCCTAGGACATACATGAGTGTGGTGTCCAAATTTACACTATGTACAAGATGACACCACCCTTATGGCAGAATGTGGAGAAGAACTAAAGAGCCTCTTGATGAAAGTGAAAGAGGAGAGTGAAAAAGTTGGCTTAAAGCTCAACATTCAGAAAACGAAGATCATGGCATCTGGTCCCATCACTTCATGGCAAATAGATGAGGAAATAGTGGAAACAGTGGCTGACTTTATTTTTTCGGGCTCCGAAATCACTGCAGATGGTGATTGCAGCCAAGAAATTAAAAGACGCTTACTCCTTGGAAGTAAAGTTATGACCAACCTAGACAGCATATTAAAAAGCAGAGACATTACTTTGTCCACAAAGATCCATCTAGTCAAGGCTATGGTTTTTCCAGTGGTCATGTATGGATGTGAGAGTTGGACTATAAAGAAAGCTGAGAGCCAAAGAATTGATGCTTTTGAACTGTGGTGTTGGAGAAGACTCTTGAGAGTCCCTTGGACTTCAGGGAGATCCAACCAGTTCATCCTAAAGGAAACCAGTCCTGGGTGTTCATTGGAAGGACTGATGTTGAAGCTGAAACTCCAATATTTTGGCCACCTGATGTGAAGAGCTGACTCATTTGAAAACACCTTGATGCTGGGAAAGATTGAAGGCGGAGAAGAAGGGGACGACAGAGGATGTGATGGTTAGATGGCATCACCGACTCAATGGACATGAGTTTGAGTAAACTCTGGGAGTTAGTGATGGCCAGGGAGGCCTGGTGTGCTGTGATTCATAGGGTCACAAAGAGTTGGACACGACTGAGTGACTGAACTGAACTGAGCAAGATGTCTAAGTTTCCGAAATGAGAAATTGATAGACAGTAATATATCTAGTGTATTCAGCAGAAATAATTGCAAAATTGCTCTTACATCCAGTTGCATGGAATTCCCAGAAGAAAAGTAATCCCCACTCATAGTGAGATCAAAGATTTCAATTGACATAAATAAAAATTGTCCATTATAATACAGTATCAACACACAAAAATAAAGTAATTAGTC
>SJYQ01104745.1:157257-169828 GCA_006410935.1 Redunca redunca
CCTTGAAATATTTGACATGATAGGACATTTGAGATAAGACAATTTCGTATGGAAGACAATGGAGCAATCTCAGAACAATATCATAATATCGAAAAAACATAAATGAGTTGACATATAAAATATATAACATTATTAAGACAAAAGAATAAATATATTTTATGAAAAGGCAATGGAAAACATACACAGAATTTCTAAATATATATAAAATCCTAGAAACAGACTAGACGTAGCTGATGGAAGAATTAGGGAAATAGAAGGTATATATTCAAGGAATTATCCAGCATGCAATATAAGAAGTAAAGTGATAGAATAATTAAAGAAAAATTAAGACTCATTGGTGCCGGGGTCTAGCCCCGGTGGAACCAGGGTGATTCAAAGGAGAGACAGAGTAGGCGAGGAAAAAACTTATTTATATAGAAATATAAAAGAGATTAAGAAGAAACAGTATAGTAGGAAAATTAAGTGGAAAAAGAAGGCTGAATAACTTGGCTTATGGGGAAGGCCAATTAAGTTCCAGGCAAGGAGCTTGCACCATCTACATTGGGCCACCAGCGCCCACTTGAATATCAAATTGTGCCCTGCCTTAGGCACCCTTTTGCGTGGGTCTTAAAAGCCAGGGCAAGTAAGTAGACGTGGTGAGCCGCCCCACTCCAGATGGGAATTCAGCCTGAAATTAAAGAGGAGAGGGAGGGAGAGGGAGAAAAAGACAGAGAGAGAGACACGGGGGGAGCCAGATTCCCAAGAAACTAGGCCGAGAGACTAGTCCGAGAAACTGGTCCATGCTTTATTGTTCAGAAGGCTTTTTATACTTTTGATAATACATGGAGATCAATGGGTAACACAAAGTTATGCAGCATTAGCGGTCCAGACTCTTATCAAAACCAGGCTTTTCTCTCTACATACCTAGTTGTATACACAAGTCTTAGATGATTTACATCATCTTCTGGCCAAAGGGGCCAATTAACATTTTACAGCCTTTTTTCTGATAAGGGTTTGTCAACCAGAAGACTTATTTGTGTTGATCTTCCCAAAGTCTTGTGCCACTCTCAGAAAGCACTAAATAAAGTTACATTCTTACATAGCAAAGATACAGCAATGTATAACAAGTAAAAGGAGTACAGTAATTTATAACAAAAGAAAAGTAATTAACTCAAAAGCCTAGTGTTGCTAACATCAAAACTACTATATATCTTTTTCCATATCCTTTTTACATTGATTAACATCCTCCCAGGTGCCTAAAAGATAAAGAATATGGAGGCCTGGTGGCAATCATTGAGTCAACAGTGAAAACCCATCACCAATATGATTTTTAGCTCTTTAGAAAAGGCTCTGTATCTTTAAGATGCTTTTAAGCTTTGTGCCTCTTGCGGTTGGGGGGCTGTAAGCAACTCACAAGCTGTAAGAGGTTTGGGGAAACTGTTAGGCAAGCTAGAGAGCTATCAGAGGGGTTTAACTGAAACATCCCTTTCAAATGCAGAAGACTAAAGCCCTGATTTGACTTTTTCCAGAGAATATTAGAAGAGTGGAAAAGCAGGCAGATTCTTATTTTTTTTTGGGGGGGGGTGGTGGATGCTCAGGAAATTCCAGAGGGAAACCCTGAAGCCTGATCACGTCCTTGTGTTTTGTCAGGCTTCCTTCCTCATGACATTGTCATGGGTGGGATTCCTCACGCTGGCCCCCAGCACATTGGGCTAGTATGAGAAAGTTGAATATATGTCTAAGAGAATGTCTAAAAAGAAGAAATCGGGAGAATGAAAAAGAGATGAAATTCTAAGATGTAATAACTGGGATTTTTCAGTTCATTATTAACATTAACTCTCATACTGAATACTTTTAAGCAGACTAAGTGCTAAAACAATTTTCAATTGAAAGCTATTGTAATAAAGCAACATGATGCCAAAGACAACGAAAAAAACCTGAAGTATATTCATACAGAAGAACATTATCTAAGCATTATCATCATATCATCAAAGGAACAATGATTATGTTAACTAGTTTTTATCAGTAAGTAAAAAGAGAGAAAAATAATTAAGATTCTGGGGAGGGCGAGGGGTGGGGGTGGGAAACTTTAAAATTAAAATTTCTGTACCCAGCAAGACTATATAATTCAGGAAGACAAAATAAAGCTAAGGTTTTTTCCAAAGATTGAGAATTTACCATTCCTTGAGACTTATTTAAAGAACTCTGAAGCACATTCTTCAAAATAAAGTAAATTTAAGGGAAGAGCACAATGAAATGCAAGATGAAACAGTTTGTGAAACATTAATAATTAAATTAATGTCATTTCAGTCCAAGATGGTGACGTAGAGGACTTCTTAACTCACTTCCTCACATAGGCATATCCAAACTATAGCTAAACATGGAGCAATTTCTTCCGAAAGAAAGCTAGAAAGAAACTAGCTGAGCAACACCTATACATCAGGCAAATGAGAAAATGCTTACATACCCACTCTGAAATAGTTAGGAAAGGCTAAAACATACTCCCCACCCTGTCATACCATCATACAGCCAAGAAGGAATTCCCAATTCCCATCATCCCCCTGAGAGGGAAAGGGTTTGGACTCCTATTAAGACCCCAAATTTCAAGACTCTCACATAAGAGAATAGATCCCAAAACACCTAGCTCCAAAGGCCAACAGAGCTTGCTTCCATGAGACCCACAAGACTATAGCAATCAAAGGACTAGTTCCTTATAGGTTCCACAAGGACTATCCTTCTAGGGCTCAGTTTAGAGGAAAAAGGGAAAAAACACCCATCTCTCAGTGTTTGGACTATTTGTATACATTAAAAGATGCTGCCTGAGGGTAAGCTCCCTAATTTAGCACAACTCTAGAGGCTGACTATAATCCTTCCCAGAGATTTCCCAGAGACAACAGATGCCACCTCTAACTTCTCCATCAAGCCCACTTCAAATTGCCAGTATCTCCTTGGAAAGAGTTTGTATACACATCTAGTGCCCCAGCTTTTGTGGGGCAGAGAGGAAACAGGCAAAAAGAGACTATCTCCTAGTTTCTCCCTGAAATATGTCTAACTATATACTTTCCCAGCTGTTGCCTGAGAAACTGGCTTCCTATCAACCAGCATCTAGATTTCTATCCACCTTTTGGGGACAGTGACAGATTTTAGCACACTTTCAACTACAGAGAGCTACTAAGATGAAGAAGTCAGCTTGAAGAATCACAGTGATTTGAGACACAGCTAAGAGTTTAGTCTATGCTGAATAATGAGTGTCATCTCTTACACAAGACCACTCTGTTTGTGGAATGGGTGTTTTAAGTAAAGTGAAGAAACTAACACAGAGAGTTGAGAAAATGAAGAAACAAAGGAATATATCTCAGACAAAAGAATAAGATAAAACCCCAGAAACAGATCTTAATGCAATGGAAATAAGAGGTTTAGCTGATAAAGTGTTCAGAATAATGGTCAGAAAGATACTCAATAAGGTCAGGAAATCAATGCATTAACAAATTGAGAACCTCAAGAAACAGAAAATATATATAACAAACAGAAATCACAGAGTTGAAGAATACCTGCACTAAAAATTTCAATAGAGGGGTTCAACAGCAGACTATATCAAGTGGAAGAAAGGATCAGTGAACTTGAAGGCAGGGTAGTGAAATTCATCCAATCAGAGGAGCAAGAAAAAATAAAAGAATGAAAATAGCTTAAGGAACTTAAAGGACACAATAAAGCAATCAATATACACATTATATGGGTCCCAGAAGGAGAAGAGAGAGTGAGAAAAAGTTCATTCAAAGAAATAATGGCTGAAAATGTCCCACACTTAGGGAAAGAAATTCCAGATCTATGAATTTCAGAAATAAGATCCACACTAAAATACATTATAATTAAACTTTCAAAGGTTAAAGACAAGGAAAGAATTTTACAAGCATCAAGAGAAATACAACTGAAGTAGAAAGGAAACACCACTATGACCATCAGCAGATTTTCTAGCCGAAATTTTACAGGTCAGAGTGATGTGGCATGATAGATTCAAAGTGATGAAAGAAAATAACCACCAACCAAGGATATTATATATGGCAAGTTGTCTTTAAGAAGTGAAAGAGAGATACTTTTACCCCAATAAAACCTGAGGTTGTACATCACCACTAGACTTGCCCTTTAAGAAATGCTGAAAGGAGTTATTCTGGTAGAAATGAGAGGAAACTAACAAAATGAAACAAATGAAAGCATAAAACTCACTGGTTATGGTAAATACTTAGACAAATACAGAATACTCTGATATCATAAAAAGTGTGCAAAATCACTTTTAGCTCTAATATAAAATATAAAAATATTCAGAGTAACAAAAAGTCAATATAGAAAGAATTATAAGAATAATAACTTCATAACGAAATTGTGAAATATTGTGAAATATATACAGGGTGAGATTACTTGGGCAAACTTTAGAAGCACATTATAATGTAGGTTACTAAGTCAATATACATGTATAACTCTAGTCTTATACATGCACAGAAATGTTACACAAGACTTGCAGGATAGTGGTTACTTTTAAGGAGAGTGGGAAAGAATAAATGGGAGAATATAGAGTTTTAGCTGTATGGGGGATGTTTTATTTCCACACACACACACATACAAAATCTAAAATAAACATACCAAAATGAAAATACATGTTAAATCTAACTGTTATATACACAAATGTCTTATATCAATATACCATGACAATTTTCAGTTAATGGAACATAAACTAATTCAATATATATATTTATCAAATATAATGAACTATTTATAGCACAATGAATAAATATATGAGGCTTTGGGGTTTAATGAGGCTGGCCTGGGACAGCTAGCAGCCCCAAGACACTCTTTGCCAGGGTCCAGCCCCGGTGGATCCAGGGTAGTTTGAAGCAGGGATAGAGTTGGTGTCCTAGGAATTAATTGTTTAATTAAAGATATGGAGGGAGATTAGAGAGAAATAGTGTAGTAGGAAAATAAGTGGAGAAAAAGAGGTTGAATAACTCATTTACGTGGAAAACCAATAAAACTCCAAGACAAGGAATTTGCACCATCTACATAGGCCACCGGTGCCCACTTGAATAGTGGAGGGTGCCCCACCTTGGGCTCCCTCTCGCTTGGGTCTTAGAAGCCAGGGCAAGTAAGTAGACATGGAGAGCCTCCACGCTCCAGATGGGAATTCAGCCAGAGAAGAAGAAAAGACCACACGGGGGGAACCAGTCTTTCCAGGAACTGGTCCATTTTCTTTATTTTCAGGTTTGCTTATATACCTTTTGTTACACATAGAGACAAATGGAAATTTTAAAGTCACGCGGGGGTCGCAGTCCTGACCTTTATCAAAATCAGGTGCTTCATATAAATGTATACAAAAAGGTCTTAGGGGCTTTACATCATCTTCTGGCCAGGGGGCCTGCTAACATTTTATGATCCTTTCTTTCTGATAACGGTCAGTCAACCAGAAAACTTATTTTCCAGGGGTGATTTTTCTTAAACCAGGCGCCACCCTCCGAATGTACCAAATAAAGTTGCATTCCTATAGGGTGACGGTATAGTGGGTTACAATTAAGAAAGGAATTTACTTAACCTAAGGTTAACATGATTAATCTTAAGGGTTAATACTTATTTCTCCTATGTGCTAGTTATATTCATTATAAGGGCAAGGAATATGGAGATTTAGCAGCAAATATTGGCTCAACAAATGAAAAACCCTTCACCAATATAATTCCTAGTCAACCCACTATATTAATGATTTCTAACTTCTTAAAAGAATCTGTCTTTAGAAAGTTTAAAACATCTCGTGCCTCTCACGGTTGGGAGGCTGTAAACAATCACATGTGGCTGGACGAACCTGCTCAGGCAGGCTAGATAACCTCCAGAGGAGTTTGTAAGTTGAAACACTCTTTTCACACCCAGGAATTTTTATTAACTGGAGCTGTAGGTTAACTCCTTCTCCAAGAGAGGTGGTGAGGGACAGCACCCCGTAAAGTCAGAGGTGTAGGTGAGAGCATAAGGCAGTAAAGTAGGCAGACTCTGGTTTGGGGGGTAGATGCTCGGGAACAGGGGGTTTCCTCAGGCTCGATCCACCTTTGTGTGTGCTGCACCTCCTTCCTCATGACCTTTGCCACGGATGGAGTTCCTCCCGCTGGCTCCCGGCATCTCCCCCTTTTTTTATTTCTTAAAACAGCCAGATGCAGCTCAGTTGCAAGCTTCCGCATGTTCTGCCAAAGAATCCTGACAATACAAGGAAGAATGATTATAAGAAGTAAAATTAGAGTGCCAACAGCAGCATAACTAAAGATATTAGACAGAATGTTTTTTCCCAGAAATAAAGTTTAGAGAAGGTGTGGAAAAAGTCAATAGCAGCTCCAGCAGCAGTAAAATCTAATCGAGAGTGTTCCATGGCCTGTATCTGATTAAGAAGTTTCCCTAAGTCTAAACTAATATCTAAGCTATTCCAAAATATGACTTTTCAACATATTGGGCATTGGCACTTGTTGAGTCAATGATATTGCTGCCACAGTAACAGTAACAGTAATAGTAACAGTAACAGTAGCAATTGTTGTTATTAAAACTGAATTCCCTAAGATTAGTAAGCCCATAAACTGTCCTGATCGCATTAAATCTTGCAGTTGTTTTAACACAGCAAGCAAGACCATAATTATCATACCAATAAGTAGTTACAGTTACAGGCACCATAATATAGGGTGGACATTTTAACACCACAAAAGAACAAAGATTATATTGAGGAAAGCATACATTTTTCACAAGACATTACATTAAGTCCACCTGAAAAATTCATTTGTATATTAAGTTTTCCGGAGTCATTAGTGAAAAGAAAAACATAAAGAGAGGGTAGACAAGCCAAAACAGAATAAGTAGAATTATTTTCTGGTCGGAGTTCACGCTGCAGCAGCTGTCCGTCCCACCAGGATCTCGATGTTTATCTTGCCTCTCCTGCCGGGTGGGGGCAGAGACCCTCGCCCCACCCCCTGCTGAACTGGTCTTGGGCCCAGTGGTAGCCAAGCCAGCGCAGATGCTGGCAGGGCTACCGGCTGCAAGCGTGGTGCACTGGGCCCTGGCAGCCAGGCCTGCCCCACCCATGGCTCCCGGCACGCGGCTTTTCCAGGCGGCGGTGGCAGCAGGGGCAGAGGAGTGCCCTTTGAAGCAATGGGGGATCAGTCTGTCTGGGATCCAAATCGGAGAATCTGCATCCTGTGGAAAAGTACAAGCACATCCTCAACCACTAGTTAACAATGGGTCAGGACCTCTCCATTGTCTGGAGAGGAGGTCCTTCCATTTCACCAATGGCTTTGCATTTTGTTGTTCCAGATGAATCAGCATTTAGGTTATTTATTACAAAGAGAGCATGTTGCAAGATTTGATGGGGAGAACTATACTTAAACTCCCCTTTTTTTAAATTTTTGAATTAACAAAGCATGTGAGGGTAAATGATGCAAAATTTGATCACAATAATTTCCTATAGCAATCTGCCAATCTTCATCAAACATTAGAAGAGCATCAAGTTGTTCCTTATTATATGGAATTACAATCTCTGCTGGCTCTTTCCCAAACAATCCAATGCTCCATTTCCTCCCTTTTAATATCAATGTTGCTATGAAGCCTGGATAAGAGGCCACTACTTTTTTAGCTTGGGCGGGAAGATGGACCCACTCTATGGGGCCGCTTTGCCATAAGACTCCAGTAGGTGCAGTTGGAGTAGCTAGGCAGAGGAATTGCCAGTCCGCTGCTGAATTAATTCTTTTTACATAGCTATCAGATAAAGCTGCTTCTATTTTGCCCAAGGCTTCCTGAGCCTCAGAAGTTAATTGTCTTTTAGAAGTTGGGTCAGGTGCAAAATGTTAAAAAGAGGCTTTAAGTTGGCAGTGGTTAATTTTAAATAGGGCCTAATCCAATTAATATCACCTAAAAGTTTTTGGTAATCATTTAAAGTAACAAGATGGTCTTTTCTCAATTGCAGCGGGGCATGAATCATAGTTTCTGAATTGCTAACCCTTCCTAAGTAAATTATGGGTGGGTTAGTTTGAATTTTCTCTGGGGCAAGTTTTAAGCCTCTAGCTGACAATGTCTGGGTCAGATCTTGGAGTACAGTTTGCAAATGAGCTCTATCAGGATGAGCTATTAAAATATCATCCATGTAATGGACCATATTATTATGCCCAGAGTCCGAGTCCCCAGAACTGAGAGAATAAGACGTCCACAGCAATGCAAAGGCATAAAGGGGTTTTATTGCTAGCTCGAGCCAGGTCCCAGGTCTTACCCAGCGCAGTGGGATCCGACAAGGGCCCTGAGCTCTGACTCACAGCTACTTATATACAGGCAGTCCTGCGGGTTAGTTGGCATTACATGATTGGTTAACTGGTTCGTGTGCACGAATTTCAAATCTCGTGTCTCGTCTTGATTGGCTCAGGTCGGACACTGAGGGGGACCTCCCTGATTGGCTAGGACTATCTGGAAGTCCCGGAAAGAGGAGGACCTCCCTGACTGGTCGAGCTATCCAGAAGTCCCAGAAACATGACTCAGGTATTTTTGGCCTATTATCTCTTGCTGAGCCTGTCGCTGCTCCTGTGAGGCCCTAACATTCCCCCCTGTCTTTTGCTCATATAGAGGAATCTTCCTCTTTATTCTGGGGCAGGGCCTGATACTGCTGCCTCAGTACTAGTAGCTGGATCGTATTGATGCGGTCTTTTAATAAAGGCCACCAATTTGTTTAGTAAGCATGGCCCGAAGGTGAGCAGTAGTAATAAGATAATCAGGGGCCCCACCAAGGAGGATGTGAGAGTTGTGAACCAGGATTCAAACCAATTTTGAGACATTTTTCTTCCTTTTCTCTGACTCAGCCCTTCTCTTATCTTGGCCAGGGACTCCCTGACTACCCCTGAGTGATTCACATAAAAACAACGTTTTTCCCTTAACGCAGCACATAGGCCCCCTGAGAGACTTCATACTCAAGATATTTTTGGGACTTGGGGAGGAGGTCTTTCTTCTGTAACTTCTTCCTGCTATGCATGGGCACAGACCTGCCTAGCAGAGCAGAAGTCTCTCTCTATATCTTATCTAAGTTGGGGTTTTTTACATCTGAAACTAGCTTCTACCCTTGTAGTAACAGCAGTTTAGTTGGCCCCTCTCAGAGATGACATAGGCAAGGGCCAAACAGGATACCTAACAGGATGGTCATCTCTGGTCCCCGGAAACAGAAGGCAACATTTGGGGTTAGGGTTGCAGAGTTTGTGACCCCTTCTGATTGGTTGGTGGTGAGGCAACAGAGCTGTGCTCCAAGAATCTTGTGTTCAGTCTGAAGTTACCATCTTCCACCTGGGTAGGGGCTCAAAGACATTGTTATGCATATTTCTTTGAATAGGAACCAGGACTCTGGAGGCTGTACCAACCTTTGATTGTTTCTGTTTTTGTATCCCCTCCCTTTCCTGATTAGCAATTGTTTGAATCCATGCTTTGGAATTTAGGGAAGGCCAAGGAGGCTGAACAAAGTCTATATCCTACAGATAAGGAATGGAAAACACAGAACAAATCTGTACTCCAGAGCCCCCCAGAGTCCCGCTCAGTTTTAATTTTAGCAATACAAGGTCTAATCTGAAAGTACACCCATAGCATCATCTAGTTATTTTCCAGGATATCTGAACCATAGCTACTCTATTTTGACTCTCAATTGTAAACTTTTCCTAGCCAAAGCAGATTTTACCGTTAATGATGTCAGTGTTTCTCTAGGTATGAGAAGATGCAAGAATTGGGACTCATAAAATCTTCTCCTGAAAAGATCTAACTATCTGAAGGCCTGTTCTGCCAGTTTTTCCCAGAGCACAGAGTGCCTCATTCCTGGTTTTCACCCTGAACTCCTTTCAGGGGAGTTGAAAGTCAACAGTTGCAGCGGCCATGATTTAATCTTTGTAGATGCAGATGGCGAGTGTCAGTCTTCAGTTGCCAGAGCCCCTTTTTGCTCATAAACTTGACCATGATTATGAGGGGGCCACTTCATGACCATTTTATCCCATGGTGCTGAGAATGTCCATTCTCAGGTTTGGCAAAGATTCTGTTGATAGGCCACTCAATGTGCTGTTACTGGACTAGGCCATAAAACAGTATCCAAAATTCTCTGGACCACCTGTCTTACTAGCTTCTTGGTCCAGGAAAATATTCCCTCTTGTTGCTTCCTGCCATATCTAGAGTTACACTGTTACCATCATCGATCTCATATAGGACTATATATTATTCCATTAGAGGCCTCATACACACATTTGACAGTGTAAGAAACAGCAATTTTGTAAGACAGGGGAAATAGAAATAACATAGCCAGCAGTATTAGTAAAGTCACAAGTAAGACTTACGTTAAGAACTTCCATTAGATGTAGCCCAGTATATCTTTAGGTCATCTGACTTAGCCTGCCCTGTAGAATCCTTATCTTCCAGGAAAATTATATAATAGCCAGTCAGAGCAGGCATTATTAATTGGCCCAGTGAGGGGATCCTATCTAGTAATATCATAGTGACCTGAATATGACTATAATTTTTAAGTAAGTTTTCTCAGGGCCAACCAGTTAGAGTCTGGTAGTAGAGAACCCAGAACTAGACACAGGTAATTGGCCACAAACCCAACAATTGGATTGAATTTTAAAACTAGCATAGGATCAGGCCTATGATAGAAAAGCATGTGACTTATATGCAAAGGTCTAAGAAGTCAGGAAAACATAAATGATCATACAAATCAGGTCCAGGTCCAGCATCTTGGGGAAGCTGTCTACCTCTGATGTCGTCATCTTCTCATCCTGGTGTAGTGTAGTTTTTCCTGATAAAAAAGTCTTTCCATCCATGTTGGAGACAGTCCCTTAAATTACGTCTTTTCCCAGTCCTGGTTGCAGGTCATGAGGCATCTGGTCATTATCTGAAGATTGGTTACTGAGATAAGCCTTAGAAACAAACTTAGAGTGTCCTTTTTAATAATTTAATTAAATCTTTTAGCAATATAACATAACAAGGGACTATCTCAGAAGTGAGTCTTAGTAAACACTAGACCTTAATTAACAAAACTAGAAACTTAGTTTAACAATTTACAAAACTTAATATTCAGTGATTTTTTTTTTCATTATGGAGGCATTAACCCTGTAACCAGAGAAGGCTTTAACCCATCAAATAAAAATAAGGTTTGTCAGGGAGCTGGGAAAAGCCAAGCAGCCGTCTTGGATTTTCCATAGCCATGACTCTTTGATTTTCAGCTATTATTTACCCATTTTTAACTCCCCAATTTAGAAGTAGACTGTTACCATATTTTAAGGACATTAGGATAGCACAAGTCTAACAGTGAGGGGTTAATTTTTGCAGAAACAGAATGAGCTTTTACATGTACCATAATCTTAAATAACACTTATTTACTTTACCAAAGTAACAAAAGATTTTAAAAACAAATATAAATCTGTAGGTAACGGAATGAAAAAGCAAAACGTTCAGCCTTGACCGGGAGCCTTGTTTGCAAGCGCTTCCCAGCCTTCCTTATATCTTGTTCCCTACATAAATCATTTAAAGGCAAAGAAATTCATAATATGCTATTTAAAGATTCATTTTAAGAAAACTTTGTTCTCTTAACATAGAGAGTAGACTAAATTCCAGTCTGTTACCAAGTTATCAGATAGCAAACAAACAAAATTTATCATTTAATCTTAGAAAAGTCTTTTCCATACACCATGAAGAACTAGCAGTATTTTGCTAAAGGCATGAGAGTGAAACCATACAAGGCATGTTTAAAATCTAATTAAATTGTAAATGACAAAGTAGCCTGGTCATTGCTGTGACTTGTAACACTTTAACATGATAACTGGAATTATAACCAACAACATTTTACCAGGACATATCAGATTTTCATGAATTTCACATAATTTCTAGGATATCTATATAAGTAACATCAACCATACAATTTAACTTGAGAAGACTCAACACTCTTCCAACAATATTTTCCCATGCAATTTGACATGTCAAATGAACTCAGGTAGTTTAATAGCTCTTTGGGATGCCTCAGGGGCCCTCTGAAGCATCCCAAAGTCAGCAAGAAGTCAAGCTATTTAGGCAGTTTTGTCAATAAATAGCAGAAGGGTTTATGACAGTCAGATAGAATCATATAGATCATTGTGAAATAATATATTTACTTAGCCAAAGTAACAAAGATTTCAAAGGTAAACATAGAACAGATCACTTCAGAGGTAAAGAAACTTAAAATCCATTATCAAAGGCAGTTCAACATCTCAAGAAAACTTTTATTTATACATAAAACTCTTCCCTTGGGGTCCACTTTCCATAAAGCCTTTTTTATCACTCTCATTTGTTCTCTCATCTTGGAACAGCCAACTGTAAGTCAGACCTACTTCCTTCCCCTTCATAAAATGTAACTTCATTCCTCATACTTTCTCTACTGAACACACACATCCTACTTTCCTTAAGCAACCAAGAATTGACCTTTATATTAGCATTCTATATCTTGGTCATAAATACCAGTGATAATTTCTCAAAAAATTCTAGCAAACATCTCAGGATGGCATCAAACATTATTTATTAATAGTCCAAAATCTTTAGT
>SJYQ01104745.1:170778-256156 GCA_006410935.1 Redunca redunca
CCCCCCCCCCACCCCGAATCTTCCTATCCCTCGAGGTTACCTTACCGAAGGGCGTCCACTGCCCACCAGATTTGGGATCAAGAGAGAAGCTCTCTTCCCTTCAGAACCGGCTGCCTTCCAGCACGATGCTGGGCCTCAGCCTTACGCCAGCTAGGAAGACCAATTCGCCCCTGACCAGATCTGACAGAAGCTTTCTCCTTACCAGAACCAGCTGCCTCCAAGAAGTTCACTAAAATGGCCGCCTCCCCAGTATGAAACCGAAGCTCAGTCTCACGCCACCTAAGCAACCTAAGTAGCTACTTACCAGCCGCCTTTTCCAGCCCGATGCCGGAAACTCGGTCTCACGCTGGACTTCATACCTGGTGCCAGCCGCCTTTTCCAGCCCAATGCCGGAGACTCGGTCTCACGCTGGACTTATCCAAGCCTGTCACCGGTGTTCAGGTACCTCTTCTTCCTAGTGAGGAAACCCCTTCTACCAGGAGAGTGTTATTCTTCCCAGTTAAAGGGATCCCGGAGGAGCCCCCAAATGTTATGCCCAGAGTCCGAGTCCCCAGAACTGAGAGAATAAGACGTCCACAGCAATGCAAAGGCATAAAGGGGTTTTATTGCTAGCTCGAGCCAGGTCCCAGGTCTTACCCAGCGCAGTGGGATCCGACAAGGGCCCTGAGCTCTGACTCACAGCTACTTATATACAGGCAGTCCCGCGGGTTAGTTGGCATTACATGATTGGTTAACTGGTTCGCAGCGTGAATTTCAAATCTCTCGTCTCCTCTTGATTGGCTCAGGTCGGACACTGAGGGGGACCTCCCTGATTGGCTAGGACTATCTGGAAGTCCCGGAAAGGGGAGGACCTCCCTGATTGGTTGAGCTATCTGGAAGTCCTGGAAACATGACTCAGGTATTTTTGGCCTATTATCTCTTGCTGAGCCTGTCGCTGCTCCCGTGAGGCCCTAACACATATATACTTGTTCATAGTTAGTCCAGATATCTTCTAGAGTGGCACTGACAAATTTCTGGCATAGGGTGGGGCTATTTTTCATTCCCTGGGGCAAAACCTTCCACTGAAACCGTAGGTAAGGCTGTTTAAGATTTTCTGATGGCAGACTAAAAGCAAATCGCTTTTTATCCCCAGGATTTAAAGGAATGGTGAAAAAGCAGTCTTGTAAATCAATTACAATTATATTATATCCCTCTGGAATGGCTACTGGGGAAGGGAGCCCAGGTTGTAAAGCTCCTATGTCCTCCATGGTGGCATTGATAGCTCTTAAATCTTGTAAAAGTCGCCATTTACCAGATTTTTTCTTAATGACAAAAATAGGAATATTCCAGGGGCTATTGGAGGGCTCAGTATGTCCCAATTCTAGTTGTTCAGTAATTAACGTTTTAGCTGCCAGTAATTTTTCTTTAGGCAGAGGCCATTGTTCCACCCACACCGGATTCTGAGATTTCCATGCAATGGGGTCAGCAGCAAGAACAATAGCCCTTATTATAAATTTTGATACCCCAATCCAGTACGTAACTGTCAAGGAGTTGGGCAAATTGGCTCAATTATTCCTGTTTGTTGTTTACCCAATCCTTTTGATGGATCATAGCCCATCTGCAGCATTTGAGAGGTCACTTTATCATCGGGACTAAAAAGTAACACTCCCATTTGAGACAGCACGTCCCTCCCCCACAAGGTAAGGGGGAATGAAGGAACTACATACCGTTGAAAAGTTCCACAGGTATCCTCAAACTGCCAATCTAATATTTTGCACTGTAGCTACTGTGGGGGCTTGAGGGCAAATGAAACAAAATTTGACCCCTGAAATCTATCAGGGCAACTTGCCAATCATCACTATTTTGTAAAAGACTTGCAGTTGATCCTTATCGAATGGAATTACTATATTTGCTACTTCTTTTCCAAAAAGTTCCACACTTCTTTTTCTTCCTTTTATAATTAATTGTGCCACCAAGTTGGGATAAGATAAAACTATTTTTCTTGGGGTCACTGGTAGATGGAACCAATGGGCCTTCTTGTCACAAGCATCCTGTAAGTGTATGTTTTGTGACAAGAATAATTTAATCTCATCTGTTGGTAATATTAATCCTAATTAACTGATCATTTAAAGCCTCATCCACTTTAACAAGAGCCAACTCTGTCTCACTAGTCAACTTTCCCTTAGAACTGGGATTAGGATCGCTTTTATAAGCAATCAAACAAAAGGCTTTAAATCTGCAGTAGTCAGTTTTAAATGTGGGTGTATCCAATTAATATATCCTAATAATTTCTGGAAATCATTTAAAGTTAGTAAATAATCTCTCCACAGCTTCAAAGGGCCATTATCAGTTTTCAAAATTTTTGGCAGACCTAAATATAAGAAGCAAGTAAAAAGGTGTTGCACAACATCTTTATAAGCTTTTCCAGTTATCATTTTGTAACCTAAATCTGGTCTATAGCTTTTTAGGTGACAAGCAACCATCTAATCTTTGATTGAATACCTCCATCAACGGGGAACTCACTACTCTTTAAGGTTCTAAACTCTCCCTCACCTTTTCCTCTGCAGCACCCCCACACCACATACCACTTTCTATAATCCCACCAATTCATTTTCAGTAGTATGTGCTGGCCAGGAGCTGGGCCAGTCTTTTCTAGCAATGCAAGAAACATCTGTTCCAGTGTCTAACAGCTCTGATATTTTATTTCCTTGAATTAAAAGATCTTTTAAAGGCCTAGAAGTGGTAATTTCCTGCACCCAAAAAGCTAGATCACTAGATATAAATCCTCTGGGGCCCCTAGCTTGAGAAGTCAATATGTTTCCTATCTGATAATAAGGTAAAAGCAAAAGCTATGCTATTCTTTGACCTTTATTAATTTGCATGGTTTTAGTAGGTGATGAGATCAAAATGTTAATTTCCCCAGTATAATCAGAATCTATTACACCAGGCACTGCCAAAATTCCTTGAAAAGAAAGCAATCTATGCCCTAGCACAAGTCCAGAATGTCCTCCGGCAGGGGGCCAGCCACTCCCATTGGAATCAGAGTAACCAGCAAGTCAAGTTCAAGTAAAAGTTCAGTCGCTCAGTCATGTCCGACTCTTTGCGACCCCACGAATCGCAGCATGCCAGGCCTCCCTGTCCATCACCATCTCCCGGAGTTCACTCAGACCCACGTCCATCAAGTCCGTGATGCCATCCAGCCATCTCATCCTTGGTCGTCCCCTTCTCCTCCTGCCCCCATTCTCTCCCAGCATCAGTCTTTTCCACTGAGTCAACTCTTCGCATCAGGTGGCCAAAGTACTGGAGCTTCAGTTTTAGCATCATTCCTTCTAAAGAAATCCCAGGATTGATCTCCTTTAGAATGGACTGGTTGGATCTCCTTGCAGTCCAAGGGACTCTCAAGAGTCTTCTCCAACACCACACTTCAAAAGCATCAATTCTTTGGCGCTCAGCCTTCTTCACAGTCCAACTCTCATATCCATACATGACCACAGGAAAAACCTTAGCCTTGACTAGACGGATCCTAGTCGGCAAAGTAATGTCTCTGCTTTTGAATATACTATCTAGATTGGTCATAAATTTCCTTCCAAGGAGTAAGCGTCTTTTAATTTCATGGCTGCAATCACCATCTGCATTGATTTTGGAGCCCCAAANCATGATCCAGCCGATGTTGGCAATTTGATCTCTGGTTCCTCTGCCTTTTCTAAAACCAGCTTGAACATCAGG
Source organism: Redunca redunca (assembly GCA_006410935.1). Classification (NCBI taxonomy): domain Eukaryota; kingdom Metazoa; phylum Chordata; class Mammalia; order Artiodactyla; family Bovidae; genus Redunca; species Redunca redunca. The sequence goes on from SJYQ01104745.1 coordinate 174,484, forward strand.
GAGTTCACGGTTCACGTATTGCTGAAGCCTGGCTTGGAGAATTTTGAGCATGACTTTCCTAGCATGTGAGATGAGTGCAATTGTGCGGTAGTTGGAGCATTCTTTGGCATTGCCTTTCTTTGGGATTGGAATGAAAACTGACCTTTTCCAGTCCTGTGGCCACTGCTGAGTTTCCAAACTTGCTGGCATATTGAGTGCAGCACTTTCAGAGCATCATCTTTCAGGATTTGAAACAGCTTAACTGGAATTCCATCACCTCCACTTGCTTTGTTCGTAGTGATGCTTTCTAAGGCCCACTTGACTTCACATTCCAAGATGTCTGGCTTTAGATTAGGGATCACATCATCATGATTTTCTGGGTCGTGAAGATCTTTTTTATAGTTCTTCCGTGTATTCTTGCCACCTCTTCTTAATATCTTCTGCTTCTGTTAGGTCCAGACCATTTCTGTCCTTTATCGAGCCCATCTTTGCATGAAATGTTCCGTTGGTATCTCTAATTTTCTTGAAGAGATCTCTAGTCTTTCCCATTCTGTTGTTTTCCTCTATTTCTTTGCATTGATCGCTGAAGAAGACTTTCTTATCTCTTCTTGCTATTCTTTGGAACTCGGCATTCAGATGATTATATCTTTCCTTTTCTCCTTTGCTTTTCGCCTCTCTTCTTTTCACAGCTATTTGTAAGGCCTCCCCAGAGAGCCCTTTTGCTTTTTTGCATTTATTTTCCATGGGGATGATCTTGATCCCTGTCTCCTGTATAGTGTCACAAACCTCGTTCCATAGTTCATCAGGCACTCTATCTATCAGATCTAGACCCTTAAATCTATTTCTCACTTCCACTGTGTAATCATAAGGGATTTGATTTAGGTCATACCTGAATGGTCTAGCAGTTTTCCCTACTTTCTTCAATTTAAGTCTGAATTTGGCAATAAGGAGTTCATGATCTGAGCCAGTCAGCTCCTGCTCTTGTTTTTGCTGACTGTATAGAGCTTCTCCATCTTTGGCTGCAAAGAATATAATCAATCTGATTTCAGTGTTGACCATCTGGTGATGTCCATGTGTACAGTCTTCTCTTCCGGCACATCAGGAGTTAATATTGTTGCGGTGGTGGAACTGATGTCTAGGCCTGAGCTACCTGGGGTTGATTGGCACGGCTTGTTGTCTCTGTTTAGCAGGACATTGCCAGCAAAAATGCTCTATTTGGCCTCAAGAGAAACATTTTTTATTTGTAAAAATCCTTTTTATTACAATTACTTTTGTTTCTCTTTCTCTCTCTCTCTCTCTTTTTTTTTTTTTTTTTTTTTTTGCTTGGGTGAGGCCTCCTTTTTTGCTATGACTGAGGACTGAAGTGTTCATAAAGTCCCAGTACACCCATAGCCCATTTGCCACACCTCAGTGCCCCTTTGCACACAGTGGGGAAAATTTGTTTTATACTATTTTCTACATTTTTTGTATATGTTTGAGTTATTGAAAAGGCCTTATTTGAATAGAGGTTTCACTTCTCAGGGAGTTCAGAAAATCTTCAGCAAAATATGCTGGGCAGAAATGGGGTTACAGTAAAACATCTTCCTAACAAAATAAAGCTGGAATTGTATAAGTTGTTAAATCTTTAAACCTTCAGAGCAGAGTGTTGTATCTCCAGATGGACTGAGTCTGTATGGCAGCACATTGCTGTGGTAACAGATAGGAGCCAAAGGCAGTGAAGTTAAAGTGGAACTTGGGGTGCATAATCTGGTGATAGAGACCATGATGAAATGCCCAAGCCTTTGAATGGAAAGACCTGAAGCATGCTCTGTTGCTTTCATGTATTTTAAACTAACTTCTTAAATGCAGTTTACTTCCCATAAGTAGAATGAAGCATATGCTAATGGTGTTCGAAAATTTGCATAGAAAGTCTAGGCACTAAATTCCAGCCCACTTCTTTTGGACATCAGAAACCATCCCATCATATCATTGTTTACAATCCTTTTCTTCTCTTACAGTTTGTTCCCTCTCTTTATAACATAGATGAATGACATGGACTCTGTACATAAGGGTATCATTCCTTGGGAGAGAAGATGGGAATGTGAAAATGGAGCAACATACAGAAATATAATATCTTTAAGTGCAGAGAAATAAAATGTGCCCCAGGTACAGAGACAACACAGAGAAGTGCTTAGCAGGTGATATTGGAGAAAACTTTCCCAAATCTGGGGAGGCACCAAGTGGTGGTAGTGATGGTCATGGTAAACAGGGCACAGAGAAGAAATCAGGATAGTGCAACAGGTGTGGCCACAGTTCTTGACAAAATCTGCACTACTAAATATTTCCTTGAAAATTTCTAATGAGGTTAAATACTTCATCAGTAGATTTTTTTCCAATGTCAACATTTAGCTCAATTCCACCCTGTGAAGTCAACCATGAGATTGGGTTTAGAAAACAGTGACAGCATGCTAATTTCTGCAACCATATTAAGCTTATTAAATCTAAGCAGAGAAGAAAGATAAACAGGAGAGTTCTTTGTGTGTGAACCATCACAGAAAGATAAACTTAAACCAAAATAAAGAAAAGTGGGGGTATTCACTCTTCATATTTTAGGAATACAGTAGTGCACTTCTCTGCCATATTGAGGGGATTGAGTCAAATTTGAATCTTCTTTTTACTAAGGTTAGTGGTCCATATAGTCAAAGCTGTGTGTTTTTTTTCTTTTTTTAATATAAATTTTATTTTAATTGGAGGTTAATTACTTTACAATATTGCATTGGTTTTGCCATACATCATCCTGAATCTGCCACAGGTATCTATGGTGTTCCCCATCCTGAACCCCCCTCCCACCTCCCTCCCCATACCATCCCTCCGGGTTGTCCCAGTGAACCAGCCCCAAGCATCCAGTATCATGCATCGAACCTGGACTGGCAATTCGTTTCAGATATGATATTATACATGTTTCAATGTCATTCTCCAAAATCATCCTGCCCTCTCCCTCTCCCACAGACTCCAAAAGACTGTTCTATACATCTGTGTCTCTTTTGCTGTCTCGCATACAGGTTTATCGTTAACCTGTTTCTAAATTCCATATATATGCGTTAGTATACTGTATTGGTGTTTTTCTTTCTGGCTTACTTCACTCTGTATAATAGGCTCCAGTTTCATCCACCTCATTAGAACTGATTCAAATGTATTCTTTTTAATGACTGAATAATACTCCATTGTGTATATGTACCACAGCTTTCTTATCCATTCATCTGCTGATAGACATCTAGGTTGCTTCCATGTCCTGGCTATTATAAACAACTAATCTCAAAAATATACAAGCAACTCCTGCAGCTCAATTCCAGAAAAATAAACGACCCAATCAAAATATGGGGCAAAGAACTAAATAGACATTTCTCCAAAGAAGACATACAGATGTCTTCTTTGAAAAGACATGCTAAACATCACTCATTATCAGAGAAATGCAAATCAAAACCACAGTGAGGTACCATTTCATGCCAGTCAGAATGGCTGCGATCCAAAAGTCTACAAGCAACAAATATTGGAGAGGGTGTGGAGAAAAGGGAACCCTCTTACACTGTTGGTGGGAATGCAAACTGGTACAGCCACTATAGAGAACAGTGTGGAGATTCCTTTAAAAACTGGAAACAGAACTACCCTATGACCCAGCAATCCCACTGCTGGGCATACACACCGAGGAAATCAGAACTGAAAGAGACACGTGTACCCCAATATTCATCACAGCACTGTTTATAAAAGCTGTGGTTTTATCAGTAGTTCATATATGGATGTGAGCATTGGACCATAAAGAAGGCTGAGCACCCAAGAATTGATGCTTTAGAACTGTGGGACTGGAGAAGACTCTTGAGAATCCCGTGGACAGCAAGGAGATCAAACCAGTAAGTCCTAAAGGAAGTCAACCCTGAATATTCATTGGAAGGATTGATGATGAAGCTGAAGCTCCAATACTTTGACTACCTGATGTGAAGAGCCAACTCACTTGATGCTGGGAAAGATTGAGGGCATGAGGAGAAGGGGAACAGAGAGGATAAGATGGTTGAATGGCATCATTGACTCAATGGACATGAGTTTGAGCAAACTCAGAGACAGTGAAGGACAGGAAAGCCTGATGTGCTACAGTCCATGGGGTCACAAAGAGCTGGACACAACTGAGCAACTGAATGAATGAGTGTTACTAAATTTTATATATTCAAACAACAGTTTTTGAGTGATTTGGGAAAACATTTACTGGTCATAAATGCATAGTTATCTCTTTTTTTCCATATCTATATTCAAAATGGAGAAGGAAATGTCAGCCCACTCCAATATTCTTGCCTGGAGAATGCTATGGACAGAAGAGTCTTGTGGGCTACAGTCCATGGGATTGCAAGAGTTGGACACAACTTAGTGACTAAACCACCACCATATTCAAAAGAGTAGAGGTTAATCATCAGGATGAGAAAAGCAGGTATAAATCATGTCATAAATGGGATGTAGAAGAGAGGGAGGCCTGTAGGAATAGAAAACTTGCTCTTTTCTAGAACTTAAGCTTGGATGTGGTCCATCAGAGCTTTCCTGGTGGCTCAGTGGTAAAGAATCTGCCTGCAATGCAGGAGACTGGGTCTGATCCCTGGGTTGGGAAGATCTCCTGGAGAAGGGCATGGCAACCCACTCCAGTACCCTTGCCAAGAGAATTCCATGGACATAGGAGCCTGGTGGGACTGTAGTCCATAGGTTCAAACAGAGCCAGACACGACTGAAGTGACTAAGCAATAGCACCAGAAGTGGTCCATCAAAGACATAGAGAGAGTTTGATCTATGGATCTTTCTGAAGGAGAGAAAACTGAGAAAATAAGATTTCAGAGGGACAAAAAAAGTCCATTATAAATTTGCAGTAAATCTACAATATCCTCTGCTACCTACAACTTTTGAAGCACAGAGAAGAAATATACTAAATGAAAGCACTCAATTAGATTCTTGTAATAATGGAATGCTGTTTTACATTATTGCTTGATAAAGTTAGACTTTAATATGTTCAAAAAACTTTTGTGTGTTTGGATAATTTCCTATTTGTTTTTACATTTATAATTTTATCAGTTACTTATGTGCTAAGATTTTTTCCCATTAAAAACTTTTCATTCTGCTGTTGGATGTCACAGGGTATTGACTGATCAAGAGACATCTTATTGTATGATATTGTTATAAATGCATGCTAAGCTGCTTCTGTAGTGTCTGGCTCTTTGGAATGCTATAAACTGTAGCCTGCCAGTCTCCTACATCCATGGGATTCTCCAGGCAAGAATATTGGTGTGGCTTGCCATGCCCTCCTGCAAGGGGTCTTCCCGACCCAGGGATCGAAACCCTGTCTCCTGTGTCTCCTGCATTGCAGGCAGATCCTTTACCTGCTGAACTACCCATTTTCCACTATAAACCAGAGGAAAGAAAGAAGAGAACCAATGAACTGATGTGGTAAGCTCTGAGAACATATGTTTATAAAGAGCCAAAAGGGAAGAGTAATTTGGAGATGAAAAGAAAGGATAAAAGTGACAATCAATTTTCTTTCCAGTCATTTTAAACATGTAGCATTTCAACTCTTGTTGTATCAGAATTTTCAAAGTATTTGGTTAAAATTTTATATAGTCCACACAGTGGAGCTGTATCTTGACTTTATTTGCTGGGCAGAATGACTTTTCAACCAAGAAAATTGGTCATTAAAGATCCTATCAATTGAAGTAAAATGGAGGAATCAGAAGGACATTATAGTAAATGAAAGAAAGCAGACACAGAAAGACAACTACTGCAAGATCATATAGGTGGAATCTAAAATAAACAAACACACAGAGGCAGAGAGCAGAATGACAGGAGCTCCAAGGAGGAAATGTTGAGATGTTGGTTAAGAGGTGCAAAGTTTCAGTTATACAAGATGAATAAGCTCTGGAGACCTAATGTATATGACTATAGTTAACAGTACTGTATTATTAACATACACATGAAATTTGCTAAGAAAATAGGTATTAAGGATCCTGAAAGAAAGGAAAAAGAAGGGAAAAAAGAAAAAAAAAGAAAAGAGAAAGAAAATGGTTACTATGTGAGGTGATAAACTAATTAGCATTATGGTGATTATTTACATATACATATACATGTATATCTAAGGTATATGTATATTATATCTAAGGTATATGTATATCAAGTACATATATCAAGTTTTTCACCTTAAATATACATAATTTTAATTTATTAACTACACCTTAGTAGTTAATAGTTAATAATTAAAAGACTTTTACTCCTTTGAAGGAAAGTTATGACCAACCTAAAAAGCATATTGAAAAGCAGAGATATTACTTTGCCAACAAAGGTCCGTCTAGTCAAGGCTGTGGTTTTTCCAGTGGTCATGTATGGATGTGAGAGTTGGACTGTGAAGAAAGCTGAGCACCGAAGAACTGATGCTTTTGAAGTGTGGTGTTGGAGAAGACTCTTGAGAGTCCCTTGGACTGCAAAGAGATACAACCAGTCCATTGCCAGGGTCCAGCCCCCACAGGATCCAGGGGAACCCTCAGGAAAGATGGTGTCAGTGAAGAGAATGATTTAGAGAGAGATAAAGAAAGAATGTTGCAGATAAGAAAATAGAGGAACGAAAGAGGCTATTCCTTGGTTTACACAGAAAACCAATAAAGTCCCAAGACAAAGGACTTGCTCTGTTCACATAGGCCGCAGGCACCCTCATGGTCTCCCGAGGGAGTGAAGACACAGAGCGCCTTCCCATTCAGGTCTTAGAAGCCCAGGCAGGAAAGTGAACGCACAGAGCCTGTGTGCTCCAAGGGATCAGCTTGGAAAAGAGAGGGAGAGAGAGACAGAAAGAAAGAGAGAGAGAAAGAAAGAAAGAAAGACACGGGGAGACCAAGCTTCTTCGGTGAGTGAGGCCCATAACTTTATTTTCAAATGGGACTTTTATACCTTGACTTGTATATAGAGGGAAATTAAAGATGCAAGTTCATGCAGAATCAGCCCAAACACTCCAGCAGTTTTGCCCTTATCAAAACCAGGATTTTTTCTGCATACCTTTCCCATAAACAATGTTGTGTACATTATCTTCTGGCCTTGGAGGCCTGTGGACATTTTATGACCCTCTTTTGATAAAGACTGCTCAACCAGAAAACTTACTTTCCCTCAAAGTGTTTTTTCTTTATATTTCTAATCTATGTCAGCCTCAGAAAGTATTAAACAGAGTTACATTTCTCACGGAGCAAAGGTGCAGTGAGTTACAACAAAGGAAGAACCAATTAGCTCAAAGGTCTGATGTAGTTAATTCCAAAGCTACACTTGTTTTTCTTATATTCCAACTATGTTAACTAATGCACTCCCAGGTGCACAGTGGATAAGAGATATGGGAACTTAGCAGCAAGCATTGGCTCAACAATGAAATCCTACACCAGCACTATTCTAATAGCTTTTAACTCTTTGAAAGGCTCTATATTTTTAGAATGTTTTATGCTTCCCATGCCTCTCACAGTTGGAAGGCTGTGAATAATCACATGCGTAGTTGGAAAAGTCTGGATAAACCTGTCAAGCAAGCTAGAATGCTAACGGGGCGGGGGCGGGGAGGGAGTTATTTGAAATATTCCTTTCATGTCCAGGAGACTTGTTAGTTAGAGCCCTAAGTTGATTTTCTCCAGAGAAAGATGGTCGGGGATAGCCCCCTGTTAATGTCAGAAGAGTTGGTGAAAGGCACAAAATAGTAAGACAGACAGATTCTGGATTTGGGGTAGATGCTTGAGCAGGTCCAGGGGGTCTCTCGAGTCCTGAAGCCTTGCTTATCAGGTATCTTCCACATGACCTTGTCATGGGTGGGATGGTCCAGAGAGTCCCTCGAGTCCTGAAGCCTTGCTTATCAGGTCTCCTTCGCATGACCTTGTCATGGGTGGGATCTCCCGTGCTGGCTCCCGGCAGTCCATTCTAAAGATCAGTCCTGGGTGTTCTTTGAAAGGACTGACGCTAAAGCTGAAACTCCAATAGTTTGGCCACCTGATGCGAAGAGTTGACTCATTGGAAAAGACCCTGATGCTGGGAGGGATTGGGGGCAGGAGGAAAAGGGGACGACAGAGGATGAAATGGTTAGATGGCATCACCAACTCGATGGACATGAGTTTGAGTGAACTCCAGGAGTTGGTGATGGACAGGGAGGCCAGGCATGCTGCAGTTCATGGGGTCACAAAGAGTTGGACACGACTGAGTGACTGAACTGAACTGAACTGAGTTCAGTTTAATAGAGCAAATTACAATGAGTTTTTAACTTATTATCTGGCTTGTTCATATAGTAGGTGGATCAAGAGTGGGACATTTTTAGTATTAATCTACCTCTTGAATAAACAAATGAACAACAACTTTGCAAGGAAAAGACAGAGGCTTAGCTAAAGTTGGAATCTTGGACCTTTCCATCTGAACCCTGTCTCTGTGTGTACGTTTCATCACACAGTACCCCCACCATGCTGCACTGGTATGATTTGGTACTCTTCACAGGATTTTAATTTGTCTGCTTTCCCCCAGTATTCTAAGCAGTTCTGAAAATTTCACACAAATTATTGAGTACTTTTTTTTAAATTTAGAATTGTTTCATTGAGCTTAGTTACTTTTTAATTATTTCTTTCTTAACTGTACAAAGCATGTGTTTATGCAATCCTCACTCAACAACACACAAGTTTAAAGATAAGTTATTAAAAAGCAACTTATGAATGTTGACTACTTTTATAAATAGTATGTTTCAGGGACATGGTGTAGTCAGATGAATCTTGATTCATGAGTGCTAATTTATTTTGTAATAGTACATGTGCTTCAGGAACAAGCTGTTTTCAGATGAANNTTGAACATGTTTATTAACTTCTTTGATTTTTAATTGAAGATTTTTTTTGCATTAAACAAACAATGTGTCTAAACCAAAAGCACTGAGGATTTCTTTTAACCAGCCTTGAATTTTATATTTCTTTTTTCTCTTTTAGTTTGCATATCCATTTTGTTTCTTTTTTTAAGTTTTATTTTATTTTTAAATTGAGGCATAATTGACATATGACATTATATTACTTTCAGGTGTACAATATAATGATTTAATATTTATATACATTGTGACATTTTCACCAGAACAAGTCTAGTTAACATCTATCACCACACAGTTGCAGAAATTTTCTTTTTTTTCTTGTGAAAATTGAAGGCCTTTAAAATCTACTCTCTTAGCAATTTTCCAATATGTCATACAATATTATTAACTACAATCACCATTCTGTGTATTACATTCCCATGACTTATTTATTTATTTATGTTTTAGTACTTTTAAATTTTTATTTATTTTTTATTGAAGGATAGTTGCTTTATAGAATTTTCTGTTTTCTGTCAAACCTCAGCATGAATCAGCCATAGGTATACATATATCCCCTCCCTTTTGAACCTCCTTCCCATCTCCCTCCCCCCCCCCCCCCCCTAGGTTGTTACAGAACCCCTGTTTGANACTGAGTTTTAATAGGATAAGTCCTACAAGAACTGGGTGTACTCAGATGCGTTGTCCTGGATGAGTGAGCCTTTTTCTCACATGTATTCGTCTCCTAAAGATTTATATTTCAAAGTTCTCTTGTTGACTCCTTTCTCTTGTTGCACTACACTCTCTCCACAGAGGATATCATTCAGTTTTAATCTTCACCTACAACCTGGTGACTTCCAAATCTTTATCTTCCAGTGTAGCCTTCTCTCTTGAGCTATAATTTCATGTTTATATCTGCCTTCTTGACAGCTCTACAGACACCTCATACTCTCATTTCTAAGACTGATCACAATTTATTTCCATTAAAACAATTCCCTGAATACATCATGGTCATCTTGACTCCACATCTTTGTAGAGGCTGTTTGGAAAACTCTTTTCCTTTTGATTGCCTCATAAGCTCTATTCATCCCCCAAAACTTGGCTAAAGTACCATCTCCTTTAAGAACTGTTTTCCTGATCCTTACTTCTCTAACCCAAGCAGAATTAGGGAGTTAGTATGAAATTATGAAAAAGCAAAAAATAGAAAAGATTAAAAAAACATGCTATGTATTGTGTTTTGCGTTTAATGAGAATGGGCTAAAAACAATGACTCATTGTCCTACTAGTGGAAATAATAGAAAATGAATTACTTGAACAGCAGCAATAGTCCCCCCAAGCCTCTCATTCTGTTAATGGCTCTGTTTCCATTACTGCTGTAATAAATTACCACAATCTTAGTAGCTTAAAACGATATGAATTCGTTACCTTACAGTTTGGAAATTCAGAAGTTCAAAATTAGTTTCACTTGAATATAAATCAAGGCATCAGAGGGCTGTATTCCTTCTGGAGATTCTAAGGGAGAATCTGTTCCTTGCCATTGTCAGTTCCTGGAGACCTCTTACATGCCTCGATTACATGCTTGATACCCCAGCCAGCAGCAAAACATTTCTTTCCTCTAAGACCTTTTCTTCCATTCTCACATCTCTCTCTGACTGTAATCCTTCTTATAAGGACCCACGTGATCAGATTGAGCCCACCTGGATAATCCAGGCTCCTCTTCCCATATCCACATCCTTAACTCAATCTCACCTACAAAGTCCTTTTTGCCTTTTAAGTAAATATATTCACAGGTTCTTATGATTGAGACATGGACATCCTTTTAGTTGAAAATTCTCTGCTGATCTCAAAATTTCAATATTTCTGATCATGCCTAAACAGAGTAGACCTTATACTTCTGTCAGTGTTTTCTGTGATCTCATCATGATTTGTAACTTCAGCCCACATAAAATTGAAAACTGATGAGGATTTATCTGTTTAAACTCATTTCTGCTATGCTATAGACTCCACTGTGATTAATGAGAATTTGGCAGAAGTGTTTTCATACACCAGAACAATTCATTAATGAGACCACTGTTTTAGAAGAGAACATCCAAATGGATGGAGAAGATAAAAGGAGTTTGTTCCATCTGCAGGACCAGCAGCACAAAAGAAAAATCTTCACATATTCCTGGTAAAATATCTCCACTGGCAAATTTTAAGACTGTGCCCCACTTGGCTTTGGATGTCTACTTAATTTTTGTCCATGAACTAATACTAAAATAACTAGCTTACCATGAGCTACCCTGTACCATGAGGTACTTCAGTTTATGTATGGAATATTCCCACTTTTAGAGTTGAGTAGGATTAGATTAGGAAAGAAGTACAAGGAGAAGCACAATACTGTGTTGGCTCTTAGGTGATGGTCTCTATCTTTCCCAGGTGAGTCCCATCTATTGTCTGTCCACAGTGTCTAGGAAAAATTCTCATTGAAATCAGGATGTATCTAATAATGTCCCGAGGACATAACGTTGATCTAGTTTCTCTAAACTCAAATTATTAAATTTACATAGGAAAGAAACAAAAAAGTACATTTTTAATTATTTATTAGTCAGATTTCTTTTTAATAAGATGTACAGTTCTTATGAAAGTGAAAGAAGAGAGTGAAAAAGTTGGCTTAAAGCTCAACATTCAGAAAATGAAGATCATGGCATCTGGTCCCATCACTTCCTGGGAAATAGATGGGGAAACAGTGTCAGACTTTATTTTTGGAGGCTCCAAAATCACTGCAGATGGTGATTGCAGCCATGAAATTAAAGGAAGCTTACTCCTTGGAAAGAAAGTTATGACCAACCTAGACAGCATATTGAAAAGCAGAGACATTACATTGCCAGCAAACGTCCATCTAGTCAAGGTTATGGTTTTTCCAGTGGTCATGTATGGATGTGAGAGTTGGACTGTGAAGAAAGCTGAGCACCGAAGAATTGATGAGTTTGAACTGTGGTGTTGGAAAAGACTCTTGAGAGTCCCTTGGACTGCAAGGAGATCCAACCAGTCCATTCTAGAGGAGATCAGTCCTGGGTGTTCATTGGAAGGAATGATGCTAAAGCTGAAACGCCAATACTTTGGCCACCTCATGAGAAGAGTTGACTCATTGGAAAAGACCCTGATACTGGGAGGGATTAGGGGCAGGAGGAGAAAGGGACGACAGAGGATAAGATGGCTGGATGGCATCACTGACTTGATGGACATGAGTTTGAGTGAACTCTGGGAGTTGATGATGGACAGGGAGGCCTGTCCATCTTCATGGGGTCTCGAAGAGTCAGACATGACTTAGAGACTGAACTGACTGACTGACTGACAGTTCTTATAAGAATATCCTGTAATATCTTTGAAAAGGTAATTTTCTGTTAAAGTGGAGTTTCTCAACTGGAGGTTTACCAGAATCTCCCATGGTATTTTTTCAAAGTACTAGTTTCCCTATCAGTTTTACTCCATAGGAAATTTTTATATATCTAGGCATCACTTTGCCAATAAAGGTCCATATAGCCAAAGCACCAATAAAGGTCCATATAGCCAAAGCCATAGTTTTTCCAGTAGTCACGTAAGAATGTGAAAGTTGGACCATAAAGAAAGCTGAACACCAAAAAATTGATGCTTTCAAACTGTGGTGCTGGTGAAGACCCTTGAGAGTCCCTTGGACTGCAAAGAGATCCAACCAATCAGTCCTAAAGGAAATCAACCCTGAATATTCATTGGAAGGATGGATGCAGGAAGCTGAAGCTTCGATACTTAGACCACTGAAAAGCCGACTCTTTGGAAAAGACCATGATGCTGGGAAAGATTGAAAGAGGGCAGAAGGAAAAGGAAATGGCAGAGGCTGAGATGATTGAACGGCATCACCAGTGGACATGAGTTTGAGCAAATTTGAGAGATGGTGAAGGACAGGGAAGCCTAGCATGCTGCAATCCATGGGTTCACAAAGAGTTGAACACAACTCAGCGACTGAACAACAAAGATGAACCTTCGGTAGAGTGTCCATATTATTGATGAGTCAGTTTTAAGAGTGAGTTTTGTTAGTCATACATAATACCAAGAAAAAAGGCAAAGCAAAGAGTGTCTTGGGTAAACAAGGACATGGGTTGCATATCGTTAAGTCCTTCTCCAGTTCTAGGGAAGTGGGTCTCAACCTTGCCTACATATTCATTTGTAAAAATGCTTCTTGAAAATATCAATCCCTGCTCCTTATCTAGGATGTTGAAAATACACCTTGGAGAAGAACGCAGAGAACCTTCCAGCAAAGAAGAAAGACAGTGGCTCCTACAACACAGTCACTTGTTTCACAAGCAACCCAACCTGAGGGATTCGGGACAGGAATGTCAACAGCATAGCTGCATGATGCATGAGTCCAGGAAGAGGAAGACACCCATCTTCAAAGATTGTGAAGGAGTTGGAAAATACTCCCTTTGAAACATCAGAAAATTGTATTTAGCAAATTGAGCATACTGATTTTTTTTTTTTTTTTGCCTTCTCCTACCTCCCACTTCCTAACCTCCCATTGAATTGGTTTGAACCACTTTGTCAATGGCAGTAATCTATCCAGGAATTTCTAGTATTTCTTTATTTTAAATAGTCCATCTTAGATTGACATATGGTTTGAATAAATGTCAATTTTGAGTTCAGGAAATACATCAATTATTAGCACTTATATTTTCCATGTAACATAACTATTTTTGTACTGTCTTAGCTTCTCTAGTCCACACTTAATTCCTTGATATTAGAATTAAACCTTATTCCTCATGATATACCACCTCCATGTCTGACAGCTGCTTCACTTTATGAGTTTTTAATATACTTTTGTTGAGTTAAAATTTAATACACATGCATGAAATTAAGGACAGAGAACTTAATAGATACTGCATTCTCATGTATCCCTTCCAAATTGTTATGTTTTCGCTGTACTTTATGTGCAAAGTGAAATTTTCCAACTACTTCTGTTCAGTTCAGTCACTCAGTCATGTCTGACTCTTTGCAACCCCATGGACTGCAGCACGCCAAGCTTCCCTGTCCATCACGAACTCCCGGAGCCTACTCAACCTCATGTCCATCACATCTGTGATGCCATCTGACCATCTGATCCTTTGTTATCCCCTTATTCTCCCACCTTCAATCTTTCTCAGCATCAGAGTCTTTTCCAATGAGCTGGTTCTTCACATCTGGTGGCCAAAGTATTGGAGTTTCAACTTCAGCATGAAGCTTCCAATGTATATTCAGGACTGGTTTCCTTTAGGACTGACTGGTTGGATCTCTTTGCAGTCCAAGGGACTCTCAAGGGTCTTCTCCAACACCACAGTTCAAAAGCATCAATTCTTTGGTGCTCAGCTTTCTTTATAGCCCAGCTACTTACTGGATACTATTTACTGAGAAGGTGTCATGTAGCAGGCACTTCACCTGCAGAGATGATTGTATGTTCATCACCCAAGAATAATGGGAATAATTGATGAAGATCCAGCTGATTGAAAAAGGAATGAAGTAGTAGAACTTCTGTGGCTAGGGAAAGCTTATGAAAAGTAAGAAAAGTTTTCTTTCTTTATAATCATAGCAATCTGGGAAAATTTTAAATGCACAATAATAAATTATGTAATAGAAGAGTCTATAGTCATTAAAATACATTAATTCATTTAATAAATATTCCCTGAAAGTCTCTATATACATATTCAAAAAATTGTTAGACAATAAAACAGACTACATTCTATAAATGATATACTTAAATTATATAATACATATATATACATGAAGTCCAAAACTTTGTACAATGGGTAGGACATCTGGGTTGAAAGTGTCAGTGTTAGTTATTTAGTCCTGTTCAACTCTTTGTGACCCCATGGACTGCAGCCCACCATGCTCCTCTGTCCATGAGATACTCCAGGCAAGAATACTAGGGTCAGTAGCCATTCCCTCCTACAGGGGATCTTCCCAAGCCAGATACTGAACCCAGGTCTCCTACACTGCAGGCAGATTCTTTACCATCTGAGCCACCAGGGGAGCCCTTTTTTCCTTTGGTTTGCATAGTTTTTTATTTAATAATGAAAAGTAGCATTGGGCCTGTTGTTAATAGTTCATAAACTATAATAGCTGCATATGAGAAAGTATGTTCTAGATATTAAGTGAGTATGAAATTTAAGATGGTACAAATTTTATTTTATTCTAAAATTAATGACTTATGAACTCCATTTTGAAACAAGCATAGAATCTTTATATTAAAGAAGAAAACTCCCTCGAAGGAAACTCATATGTAACTGCTATGAATTGGAAGGTGCTAACTATGTACATATATATTTCTTCTTTATTGATTCTAAGCAAGTCAGAAAAAGATATATAAGAAAAAAATGTAGATTAAAATATAGCATTGCCAGGGTTTCCATGGTGGCTCAGTGGCAAAGAATCCGCCTGTCAATGCAGGAGAACCGGCTTCTCTCCCTGATCCATGAAGCTCCTAATTATTGAGCCTGTGCTCTAGAGCACAGCAGAGCAGCTACTGAGCTTGTGTGCTGCAACTGCTAAAGGCTGCATGCCCTAGAGCCTGTGCTCCACAACAAGAGAAGCTACCACAATGATAAACCTGCCCACCACAGTGAAAAACCCACGCACCACAACAAAGAGTAACTCCCACTCACCACAACTAGTGAAAAGCCCACACAACAAGAGACTTCACCATAAATAAATAAATAAAATCATATATATAGCATTGCCTTCACTGTCCAAAGTACAAGGTCTCCCTGTTCAAGCTGGACTGGAAAAGTTCAATTAACTCACAATCAGAATCAGAATCCTATTTCTTCTCCAAGCCTAGATTTTAGAAAGTGCCTAGGACCGTGGGTTCTTCAGAGAGCTCACCTCTAGCCAGACACATGGAGGATCACAATCAACTTCCCACCCTTGAAGAACAAAAGAGCCTAAGTAAGACAGGCAGGGCTCCACATCTGCTTCAGGTGATCCAATAGACTGCTATTTCACCCATCAGAAAAGCCATTTTTCCTCCCATCCTCCCATGAGGATGCAAAGGCAGGAAAAGTCTTAACACTCGAAAAATGCTCCCTTCTTGGGAGATAAATTGGAAATCCCTACATCAAGACAAGGTTGAGATGCAAATGGTTTGACCCTAAGAGTATTGAGCCCATTTCTTCCTTCATGAGTCCCTGTGATATCCTTCAGTTCTATGATGGAGANATTTGATCTCTGGTTCCTCTGCCTTTTCTAAAACCAGCTTGAACATCAGGGAGTTCACGGTTCACGTATTGCTGAAGCCTGGCTTGGAGAATTTTGAGCATTACTTTACTAGCATATGAGATGAGTGCAATTGTGCGGTAGTTTGAGCATTCTTTGGCATTGCCTTTCTTTGGAATTGGAATGAAAACTGACCTTTTCCATCCCTAGGATATATTTTATAACTGAGATTTCTACCTTTTGATCATTTCCACCTATTCCCTTCACCCCTCACCTCTTTTTAAATTCCTCATATGAGTGAGATCATATAGCATTTGTCTTTCTCTCTGTGACTTTCACTTTGAATAATGTTGTAAATGGCAATATTTTCTTCTTTTTATGGTTGAATAATATCCCATTATGTGTATGCCTTTTTGATTTTTTTTTAAATCTAAAAAAGTATAAACCCAAAAGTATAACCAGCTAGAGGTGTCTAGACACACACATAGTGACTGAAGGCCTCAGGTTCCAAAGTCAAACTGACTCAAGTTAAAACCCCAGTCCTAATTCCTACTACAATACAATACAGGGCAAATTGTCCTACCCAACTAAGTCCCCATGTCCTCATCTGTGACATGGTGAATAATAGTTTCTACCCCACATATGAGTCATGACAATAAAATGAATAAAGCACAAGTTGTGTATTTTAGCAATCATATGTGTCAGATATCATTGTGATTATTATAATTTTCTGTTGCATTCCTATCCTCCTTAGAAGTTCAGAAGTGCAAGTTAGGTATAGATCTTTGACACACACAAGGTTTTTGAGACAGCATGGACAAGACAAGACTCATGTAATGTGCCTTAAAGTTTATCCAAGCCAAGCCTGGAAAATCTCAAAGAAAATACTTTCAACCTCTTTAACTCTTCATACTTCTACTCTCTAGAGAAATAACAAACATCTTTTCCTGCATCCAAGAGCTTCCCAACAGTTATAATCTTTTCTTGTTGTTGTTGTTCAGTCACTAAGTCATGTCTGTCTCTTTACTACCCCGAGGACTGCAGCATGCTTCCCTGTCCTTCACTATCTCTTGAAGTGCGCTCTAATTCAGCTCCATTGAGTCAGTGATGCTATCTAACCATCTCTTCCTTTTTCCCCTTCTCCTTTTGCTGTCAGTCTTACCCAGCATCAGGGGCTTTTCTGATGAGTTGGCTCTTCACATCAAGTGGCCAAAGTACTAGACCTTCAGCTTTCGAAACAGTTTTTTCAATGTTCATTTCCTTTAGGATTTCTTTTAGGATGTTAATGTTCATTTCTTCCAGGTTCGTTTCCTTTAGGATTGACTGATTTGATGTCCTTGCAATCAAAGAGACTTTCAAAATCGTCTACAGAATGACAAATCAGTTCTTCGGTGCTCAGCCTTCTTTATGGTCCAGCTCTCACATCCATACATAATGACTGGAAAAACCATATCTTTGACTATATGCACTTTTGTCAGTAAAATGATGTCTCTTCTTTTGAATATGCTGTCTAGGTCTGTCAAAGCTGTCCTTCCAAGGAGCAAGCACTTTTCATTTCAGGGCTGCAGTAACCATCTGCAACGATTTGGTAGCCCAAGAAAATAAAATCTGTCACTGTTTCCACTTTTTCCCTTTCTATTTGCCATGAAGTGATGGGACTAGATGCCATGAATTTAGTTTTTTGAATGCTGAGATTCAAGTCAGCTTTTTCACTCTCCTCCTTCACCATCATCAAGAGGTTCTTCAGTTCCTCTTCACTTTCTGTATCATCTGCATATCTCACTTTGTTGATACTTCTCCTGGCAATCCTGATTCCAGTCTGTGATTCATCCAGCCCTGCCTTCATTTTGCATGATGTATTCCACACAGAAGTTAAATAAGCAGGGTGACAGCATACAGCCTTGTGATTCTCATTTCCCAATATTGAACCAGATAGATGTCCAGTTCTGTTGCTTCTTGATCTGCATACAGGTTTCACAGGAGACAGGTAAGGTGGTCTGGTATTCCCATCTCTTTAAGAATTTTCCACCATTTATAATCCACACAGTCAAATGCTTTAGAGTGAATGAAGCAGAAGTAGATGTTTTTCTGGAATTCCCTTGCTTTCTCCATGATCCAACAAATATTGGCAACTTGATCTCCAGCTCCTCTGCTCCATCAAAACTCAACTTGAACACCTGGAAGTACTCAGTTCACCTACCGCTGAAGTCCAACTTGAAGGATTTGAGCATAACCTTGGTAGCATGTGAAATGAACACAAGTATAGTAGTTTGAATGTTTTTTGGCGTTGCTCTTCTTTGCAATTGGAATGATAATTGACCTTCTCCAGTCCTGTGGCCACTGGTGAATTTTCCAAATTTGCTAAAATATTGAGTGCAGCACTTTAGCAGGATCAACTTTTAGGGTTGTAAAAAGCTCAACTGGTGTTCCACCTCCTCCTCTAGCTTTGTTTGTAGTAATGTTCCCTAAGGCCCACTCAACTTCACACTCCAAGATGTCTGGCTCTTACCACACCATCGTGGTTATCTGGGGCATTAAGACCTTTCTTGTATAGTTGTCGTGTGTATTCTTGCCAACTCTTTCTAATATCTTCTGCTTCTGTTAAGTCCTTACTTTTTCTGTCCTTTATTGTGCCCATCCTTAAATGAAATATGTCCCTGATATCTACAATTTTCTTAAAGAAATCTCTAGCTTTTCTCATTCTAATTGTTTTCCTCTATTGCTTTGCATGGTTCACTTAAGCAGGTCTTCTTATTTCCCCCTGCTATTCTCTGGAACTCTGCATTCAGTTCAGTATATTTTTCCCTTTCTCCCTTGTCTTTTGCTTCTTTTCTTTCCTCAGTGATTTGTAAAGCCTCCTCAGACAACCATTTTGCCTTCTTGCATTTCTTTTTTGGGGGGTCTGTTTTGGTCATTGCCTCATGTACAATGTTATAAACTTTCCTCCACAGTCCTTCAGACACTCTGTCTACCAAATATAATCCCTTGAATCTATTTGTCACTTCCACTGCTTAATCATAAGGGATTTGATTTACGTCATACGTGAATGGCCCAGTGGTTTTCACTATTTTCTTCAATTTAAGCTTGAATTTGGCAATAAGGGACTCAGGCTCTGAGCCACAGTCACCTCCAGTCTTGTTTTCACTGACTGTATAGAGCTTCTCCGTATTTGGCTGCAAATAATATAATCAATCTGATTTTGATATTGATCATCTGGTGATGTCCATGTGTAGACTCATCTCTTGTGTTTTTGGAAAGAGGTGTTTGCTATGACCAGAATATTCTCTTGATGAAATTATTTTGCCCTGCCTTTTAGCCTTTCCTCTACTTAATTTTTTAGTCCGAGGTCAAACTTGCCTGTTCTTCTGGGTATCTCTTAAATTCCTACTTTTGCATCCAGTCCCCTCTGATGAAAAGGACATCTTTTTTGTTTGTTTGTTTAGTTCTAGAATGTGTTGTAGCTCTTCATAGAACTGGTCCACTACAATTTATTTGGCATTAGTAGTTGGGGCATAGTTATGGATTACTGTGATGTTGAAGGTTTGCCATGAAAGCAAATCAAGATTATTCTGTCATTTTTGAGACTGCACCAAATACTGCATTTCAGGCTCTTTTGTAGACTATGAGAGCTACTCCATTTCTTCTAAGGGATTCTTGCCCACAATAGAAGATATAATGGTCATCTGAATTAAATTCTCCCATTCCTGTCTATTTTAGTTCACTGATTCCTAAGATGTTAATGTTCAGTCTTGCTGTCTCCTGCTTGACCACATCCAATTACCTTGGTTCATGGATCTAATATTCCTATGCAATATTGTTCCTATGCAATACTGTTCTTTATGGCACTGAACTTTACTTTCACCACCAGACACATTCTGAGTGTTGTTTCCACTTTGGCCCAGCCACTTTATTCTTCCTGGAGCTATTGGTAATTGCCCTCTGTTCTTCCCCCAGTAGCATACTGGATACCTTCTGACATGGGGAGCTCATCTTTTGCTGTCATATATTTTTGTCTTTTCATAATGTCCATGGGGTTCTCCAGGCAAGAATATTGGAGTGGGTTGCCATTTCCTTCTCCAGTGGACCATGGTTAGTCAGAACTCTTCACTATGACCCGTCTGTCTTGAGTGGCCCTGCATGACATGACTCATAGCCTCGTTCAGTTATGCAAAGCCCTTTGCCACAAAAAGGTTGTGATCTATGAAGGGGATCTGCTGCTGCTAAGTTGCTTCAGTCGTGTCTGACTCTGTGTGACCCCATAGACGGCAGCCCACCAGGCTCCCTGGTCCCTGGGATTCTCCAGGCAAGAATACTGGAGTGGGTTGCCATTTCCTTCTCCAATGCATGAAAGTGAAAAGTGAAAATGAAGGGGATCTAACTACTGTTAATAGTAACATGAAGCTAAAACTAGGAATAACTTATAGTTCTTTACCACACTGAAAATGCCTATTAACAATGTTAATTTTGGTAAGTTATTTTATGGAACTTAAAAAACAAACAAAAAAATTGTTGAACTGATCCTAGCCACAAAAGTTTTATTGGAAACGAGGATGTGGATTAAATCTTCAACAGCCTTTACTATTGTAAAGGCATTTGGGCATGATGGCAATAACATGTGAATGCAAGGACCAGCTAAGGAATATTCTTCTGTCTTTGGTTCTCTAGAGATCTCACACACTATAAGCTGAGGGAGTTACCCAAGGTATTTGAAGAGTCAGTATTAGATATGAACTCCAGAATCTTTCCTTTCAGGATTAGTGATCTATCAGATCCATTAGTAGGCCACGAACAAATACATTATCAGAAATATGCATTGTTAAGAATGTTTCTGTCTACTCCAGAGACCCTGTCAAACAAATGGATCCTCCTGTAGGGCATGAAAAAGCCTCTACCTTCTTCTCTTCTCAGACAATACCCAACAGGGAACTGTATCCAGTGAAGGCTCAACAAACACTTCTGAATAAGTAAGTCCCGCAGGGCAGACCCATTCCTGAGGGGAGTAAATGAGTAAGAAGACAAGCTATAAGCTTTGTATTTTTGACATATAGTTTTCTCTGACTCTTTGAAGGAGTCTATTTCAAAATAATGACACTGATAAATGTGAAACAATTTGAAACATGAACTAATTACTTCATATAATGTTCCTTAGATTCCAGGAAGCATTAATATCCCTTCATGTTGAAACAATGAAACAGATACATACAGTTGGCTGGCCTTAGTGGGTAAGGATTAAGAAACAGGAACACCCAAAGTAAACCCTGTGGTTTGAACCACTCAGCTGCACTGTCACTGTTTCCAAAGCCTTGAAGGAAATCCTAGTCAATTAATAAATAAGCGACTCCAGTGCTGGAGGAGGTGGAGGGCACCAGGTGCCTTGTACTGTACACCGTAAGACAGCTTCACACTCCTGCCGTGACACCTCGAGGACAGGGAATCACAAGCCTCATTTTTCCCAAATGATTGGAGTTCAAGTAAATATCACAGTGGGTGGCTCATAGCTTGGTGCCCCAGCTGGGCACAATTCAAAGCAGGACTAAGTCCTTATATTCTCAGAAAATCCTTCCCTTGGCTGGCTTAAGCATCCTATTTAGTTAGTAAACAAAGCCAGCTGAAGCATGATCCTGCTGCTGCTGCTGCTAAGTCGCTTCAGTCATGTCCAACTCTGTGCGACCCCATAGATGGCAGCCCACCAGGCTCCACCGTCCCTGGGATTCTCCAAGTAAGAATACTGGAGTGGGTTGCCATTTCTTTCTCCAATGCATGAAAGTGAAAAGTGAAGTGAAGTCACTCAGTCGTGTCTGACTCTTAGCAACCCCATGGACCACAGCCTACCAGGCTCCTCTGTTCATAGGATTTTCCAGGCAAGAGTACTGGAGTGGGGTGCCAGTGCCTTCTCTGGAAGCATGATCCTACTCTGAACCTAAAGGAAGCATCATTGTTCTAACACTATGCTAGCAGCATTTTCCATTTATGCAAGTTCATTCATTCATCTTCCATCATTGGTACAACAAAGATTTCAGAGTTCCAGGCACTATCCTAAGCACCAGGACAGAAAACAGGAGAAAGAAAACAAGAAAAACAAAATCCCTTTGTAGTGTGGAGCTACATAGTCTAGGGGAAGACAGGTACTAAACAGATAAGTAAGCATAAAGCCAAGGAGGAAAAAGAACCAGGAAGAAAATTAAAGCTTTGTTATATAGTCTAGGAAGGACTCTCTGAGGAAGAACATTACAGCAGAGACCTGAATGAAGTGAGAGAGGCAACTATTTGAGAAATTTAATATCTAGTCTTTCTCATTCTTTTTGATGTATATAAATATAAATTTTTCTGCAGAAATTGGAACAAGCCTACTTTGTTGTCAACTTACATAGTTTATTTCACTAACTCATCAATGGCTGGAATTTAGTTTCTTTCAACATATTGGGATTTATAAAAATAATTGACTAAAAACTATAAATTATAAAAACTAAAAACTAAATTATAAAATAGTTAAAATGAATTATAAAGTGAAGATTTTTAAGCAACTAAAATGATTAAAGGCTAGAAAACACATTGATGGTGTATCCAAAGATCATTTTCATGTTGACCAGTTTCCTCTTAGCCAATTACTGTGCTTCAAATAGGACACTCCTTTACTCTAATTTTGCCATCACCTTCATAATCTGTCATTGCTCAGAGAGCTTTTAAGCCACTTCAGTACACAAGTAAGTCAAGGTTTCCTATCTGTAGCATCTGGAATCAAGAAAGAACATCTGAGCAGAAAACATCATCTGGCTCCTCTCCTTAAACAGACAAGTCCCTTATTGTAGCAAAATACACCTGGAATCTCCCCAGTGCTGTGGAAATTCTAACCTGTGCTTCCACATGGATTCACTCCATTACCCACCCACTCTGCTACATCCTGCACTGCCTTTCTGCATGCCAGCTTTGAAAACTTGGGGCGGTGATCTAGACACAAGACACAAGAAGCACTGGATTTCCACAGAATGGAATCCGTTCTGTCACTTGGGACAATGGGAGGGTATGAACTGCAAGACGAGTCGTGGGAGCTTAGCCACTGCCTCCTCCCTTAGCAACTCAGAGCTTTTCAAAGAAGCCGGGGGTCTACTGTACCTGTGATACAAGCCCTAAGGAAGAGGGGACTTCCTATTCATCTCTTTAAGTGGGCCAGCTCACTAAGCTGTCACCCCAATAGCTCCACCCCCATTTCCCCATTTATTTCCTGCTTACCAGTCCTTACCACTTTATTTATTCCTTGGCCATTATTTATAGCCCCAGCCCACCTCTATAGTTGCTTTTCGTGCCATCTCATCTGGGCAGCCTTCAAAATTCCCTTAGTTATTTTTGACCTTAGCTTTCTAACAGTTTAGTTTTGTTTGCTCTTTCCCCATCCATAAAAATAAAAAGCAAAACTCCATAAAATATAGCTATCTAGAGTCTTTTTGACAAAGATGGACAGGCCCAAGTTCAACTAAACATCCAAACCCTTTTGAAGTTGAAAACAAAAGTATAAATAATAAATCAACCAGAGTATAAATATTTGATTCAAATTATCTGTGAAACTGTCTCTGTAGGCATGCTGAATATGAATTGTCACATTCAACTAATTTGGGTAAAAGCTTTTTTCCTTCTTTTCACAGAATGGGGATGTGCCTGAATTGTGAAACTGCTAAATTTGCTCCAAATTGGAAAGAGAGTTAGAAAGAGAAAAATAAGGAGGCAGCAAGTAGGTGGTAGAAGCATTGTTGTAGCAGTCTTTCTGGAAACTGTTTCCATTGCTAAAATGAGCACACCACTTCAATTGGTTGGCAGGATTTCGCAGAGGCAGTTTTACAAGATTACAAGGTGTCATTTGTAGCTGTATTTGAAAATTAATATTATGAAAATGCACTCTGTTACTGTCATCTAATTTGATCTTTCAAGGCAAATCTAGCACAGATGAAGAGTAACAAAACATACTGACAAAAACTGGAACAAGAGAGAGTAGATTTAGAACTTTCTGAGATGATGAAATATTACAAACTCATTCTGCAGATTATGAACTTTTCTGCCTTTTCCGTTTTCTTCAGTTCAATGCAAAAGCAGACCTCTAAGAGAGTCCCAGTGGATGACCCAACACAATAGCATGCCTAAAGCAATACACCAGTAAAGCAAATATGCCTGTGGGTGTGTCCAGTAAAATCCTTACTAGTGACAGCTGGTTACATGGACTTTAATTAAGTAAATAAGCTACATAAATTCCTAAGAATGCCTATTTATGTCTAACAAGTATTATTGGCCTCACTTTTTGTATGAATGAACTAAAGTCAGGAGCTGGAAACCAATCCAGTGGTACTTGGGCTGAGCCTTCCTGTCTGGACTTGACTAGCTCACCATGGGTAACTTCTGGAGATCTTCCAGGTGATAATGGTGCTGTAGTATCCAACACCAGGCTTCTGCACCTCAAGTTGGGGGGTGACATATAGGAGGACTGCAGAGGATGATGGGCCTTTGTGCAAAGAGGACCTCTATAAGGACAAAGTCAGAGGCACAGAAGTCAAGTTAGGAGCCAGGGTCTATAGTCCAAGAGCATTGATACCTCTGGCCTTGCTTGTTGTCATGACCTGGTTTTATTGTGATTAAAAAGCAATGCTGAGGACAGTCTTTGCCTGAAAGAAGTTCTTGCCACACAGTCCATTAGTGAGTGCTTCTCTCAAAGAATGTACATTGTTTCTCCAAAAGAATTTACAAGTTACTCTTTAAATAATTAATATAAGCATATTTGGGATGATCTGGATGACCAGTGACCAAATTTGTTTGTGTTTATGACTGCACTGGTGCCAAAAGAGAATGTAATATGTAAGTGATAGGAAATCAGTCCTGAATATTCATTGGAAGGACTGATGCTGAAGCTGAAACTCCAATACTTTGGCCTCCTGACACTAAGAACTGACTTATAGGAAAAGACCCTGCTGCTGGGAAAGGTTGAAGGCAGGAGGAGAAGGGGACGACAGAGGATGAGATGGTTGGATGGCATCACCGACTTGACGGGCGTGAGTTTGAGCAAGCTCCAGGAGATGGTGATGGACAGGGAGGCTTGGTGTGCTGTAGTCCACGAATGCATGACTGAACAATAACAAAAGTGACAAACGTCAGAATGAAGGCGAAGCAAAGTTTCTGTGGTAAAGAGAGAAAAGTAAAAATTTTTTAAAAGAGCAAGCAAGAAAGAAAACTTGTCACACAGCACATAGTGATGTAGACATACCAACATCAGAAGAACCATAATAGTTTATACCTGGTTAATACTGAAACCTTTAGAATAAGAACTAATTTAAGGTTCATTGTACAGTTAAGTCACTCATGAATGCCACATTTTTCAGGTCCTCTATAATACATGGTAAACTTAAGCAAAAAAGAGGACATTTTGATAAATGTGAAGAACTACCTAACACAGGACAGACACACAGCCTGACTTCAAGAACTAGCTCCAGAAACTAGAAAATTGCTCATAACTCTGACCAGAACCTCTCTCTCCCAGGTCTCTTCACTGACCACTGACTCTTTCTCTGCTCTCTCCACTTCTTCACCATTCTCTTCT
Source organism: Redunca redunca (assembly GCA_006410935.1). Taxonomy (NCBI): domain Eukaryota; kingdom Metazoa; phylum Chordata; class Mammalia; order Artiodactyla; family Bovidae; genus Redunca; species Redunca redunca. The sequence goes on from SJYQ01104745.1 coordinate 200,076, forward strand.
CTGCTCACAGCCTGCAATGCAAAATATGACTGTCCATAGCTACCCAGCTTGAGTTAACAGGTCCATGAGAGGAATGTGTTCCTCAACCCTTGATCTAAGTTTCCAGCGAATGGACTAGGTCAATCTGAGTCGAATTCTCACATCAAAATCAAGCAAGCAAAGGCTAAGGGCAGAGTTACTATTTTATACACAAACAACTGCTGGGAGCCACCACCTACCATAAATTAAGACAAGGCAATTAAGAAAGTCGCTGAACACTGGACAGATCTCTCCAAAAATGTTTGCAGTAAATGAAACATAAGGTTTGTGGTTTTTTGTGCAGTTCACAAAGACCAAAAAAAAAAGCCTTGTATCTACAAAATCTTGAAAACACTGCTTTCTTATAACAGGATTGCAATAAATTCTTAACCAGTTTTCATGTTTTAAAAGGTTAAGTATGAGTACTCATCAACTATATTCCTCTCTTCCTCTAAAGTTTCCATGCCTTGTAAGGTCACAAAGACAGATGGGTCATGGTGGAGAATTCTGACAAAATGTGGTCCACTGGAGGAGGGAATAGCAAACCATTTCAATATTCTTGCTTTGAGAATCCCATGGGTAGTATGAAAAGACAAAAAGATATGACACTGAAAGACGAACTCCCCAGGCCAGTAGGTGCCCAAAATGCTACTGGAGAAGAGCGGAGAAATATCTCCAGAAAGAAGGAAGAGGCTGAGCCAAAGTGAAAACAATACCCAGTTGTAGATGTATCTGGTGGTGGAAGTAAGGTCCAATGCTGCAAAGAACAATATTGCATAGGAAACTGGAATGTTGGGTCCATGAATCAAGGTAAACTGGAAGTGGTCTAACAAGAGATGGCAAGAGTGAACATCGACATTTTAAGAATCAGTGAACTAAAATGGACTGGAATGAATGAATTTAATTCAGAAGACCATTATATCTACTACTGTGGTCAAGAATCCCTTAGAGGAAATGGGGTAGCCCTCATAGTCAACAAAAGAGTTCAAAATGCAGTACTCAAAATGTCTCAAAAAATGACAGAATGATCTCTGTTCATTTCCAAACTAACCATTCAGTATCCAAGTAATCCAAGTCTATGTCCCAGCCACTAATGCCAAAGAAGCTGAAGCTGAATGGTTCTATGAAGACCTACAAGACCTTCTAGAACAAATACCAAAAAAGAAGTCTTTTTCATCTTATGGGTTTGGAATGCAAAAGCAGGAAGTCAAGAGATACCGAGAGTAACAAGCAAAATTTGCCTTGGAGTACAAAATGAGTAAGGCAAAGCCTAACGGAGTTTTGCCAAGAGAATGCACTGGTCATAAAAAATACCCTCTTGCAATAGCACAAGAGAAGACTCTACACATGGACATCACCAGATTGTTGACACCAAAATCAGATTGATTATATTCTTTGCAGCCAAAGATGGAGAAGCTCTATACAGTCAGCAAAAACAAGACTGGGAGCTGACTGTGACTCAGATCATGAACACCTTATTGCCAAACTCAGACTTAAATGTGAAGAAAATAGGGCAAACCTCTACACTGTTCAGTTATGACCTAAATCAAATTCCTTACGATAATACAGTGGAAATGCCAAATAGATTCAAGGGACTAGATCTGATAAACAGAGTATCTGAAGAACTATGGAATGAGGTTCATGACACTGAAGAGGAGACAGTGATCAAGACCATCCCCAAGAAGAAGAAATGCAAAACGGCAAAAGTTGTCTGAAGAGCCCTTACAAATAGCTGAGAAAAGAAGAGAAGTGAAAGGCAAAGGAGAAAAGGAAAGATATACCCATCTGAATGCAGAGTTCCAAAGAATAGCAGGGAGAGATAAGAAAGCCTTCCTAAGTGATCAATGCAAATACATAAAGGAAAACAACAGAACGGGAAGACTAGAGATCTCTTCAAGAAAATTAAGATACCAAGGGAATATTTCATGCAAAAGTGGGCATAACAAAGGACATAAATGGTACAGACTTAACAGAAGCAGAAGATATGCAAGAAAACACAGAAGTATACAAAAAGATCTTCATGACCCAGATAACCACGACGGTGTGATCACTCACCTAGAGCCAGACATCTGGGAATGTGAAGTCAAGTGGGCCTTAGGAAGCATGACTACAAACAAAGTTAGTGGAGGTGATGGAATTCCAGTTGAGCTATTTCAAATCCTAAAAGATGATGCTCTGAAAGTGATGCACTCAATATGATAACAAATTTGGAAAACTCAGCAGTGCAAAACTGGAAAAGGTCAGTTTTCATTCCAATTCCAAAGAAAGGCAGTGGCAAAGAATGTTCAAACTACCACACAGTTACACTCATGTCACATGCTATCAAAGTAATATTCAAATTTCTCCAAGCTAGACTTCCACAGTATGTGAACCAAGAACTTCCAGATGTTCAAGCTGGACTTAGAAAAGGTGGAGGAACCAGAGATCAAATTGCCAACATTCGTTGGATCATAGGGAAAGCAAGGGAATTCCAGAAAAACTTCTATTACTGCTTCATTGACTACACTAAAGGCTTTGACTGTGTGGATCACAACAAACTGTGGAAAATTCTCAAAGAGATGGGGAAACCATACCACCTTACCTGTCTCCTGAGAAACCTGTATGCAGGTCAAGAGGCAACAGTTAGAACCCGACAGGGAACAACAGACTCTTTCAAAATTAGGAAAGGAGTACATTAATTCTGTATATTGTCTGCTTATTTAACTTCTATGCAGAGTACACCATGTAAAATGCTGGGCTAAATGAAGCACAAGCTGGAATCAAGATTTCCAAGATAAATATGCATAATTTCAGATATGCAAATGACAGCACTCACATGCAGAAAGTGAAGAGGAACTAAAGAGCCTTGTGCAAAGTAAAAGAAGTGAGTGAAAAAGCTGGCCTAAAATTCAACATTCAGTGCTCGCTTCGGCAGCACATATACTAAAATTGGAACGATACAGAGAAGATTAGCATGGCCCCTGCGAAAGGATGACACACAAATTCATGAAGCGTTCCATATTTTTAGCAAATGAAGCAACTGACAAACAACTAATCTCAAAAATATACAAGCAACTTATGCAGCTCAATTCCAGAAAAATAAATGACCCAATCAAAAAATGGGCCAAAGACCTAAATAGACATTTCTCCAAAGAAGACATATGGATGGCTAACAAACACATGAAAAGATGCTCAACATCACTCATTATCAGAGAAATGCAAATCAAAACCACAATGAGGTACCACTTCACACCAGTCAGAATGGCTGCAATCCAGAAGTCTGCAAGCAATAAATGCTGGAGAGGGTGTGGAGAAAAGGGAACCCTTTTACATTGTTGGTGGGAATGCAAACTAGTACAGCCACTATGGAGAACAGTGTGGAGATTCCTTAAAAAATTGCAAATAGAATTGCCTTATGACCCAGCAATCCCACTGCTGGGCATACACACCGAGGAAACCAGAATAGAAAGAGACACATGTACCCCAATGTTCATCGCAGCACTGTTTATAATAGCCAGAACATGGAAACAACCTAGATGTCCATCAGCAGATGAATGGATAAGAAAGCTGTGGTACATATACACAACTGAGTATTACTCAGCCATTAAAAAGAATACATTTGAATCAGTTCTAAGGAGATGGATGGAACTGGAACGGATTATACAGAGTGAAGTAAGCCAGAAAGAAAAACACCAATACAGTATACTAACGCATATATATGGAATTTAGAAAGATGGGGATGATGACCCTGTATGCGAGACAACAAGAGACTCAGATCTATAGAGTGAACTTTTGGACTCTGGGGGAGAGAGAGAGGGAGAGGGTGGGATGAGAGGGGAGAATGGCATTGAAACATGTATACTATCATGTAAGAAACGAATCGCCAGTCGATGTCCAATGCAGGATGCAGGATGCTTGGGACTGGTGCAAGGAGAGGACCCAGAGAGATGGTATAGGGTGGGAGATGGGAGGGGATTCGTGTTTGGGAACGCATGTACACTCGTGGTGAATTCATGTCAATGTTTGGCAAAACCAATACAGTAATGTAAAGTAAACTAAAGTTAAAATAAAAATTAAAAAAAAATTCAACATTCAAAAAACTAAGATCATAGCATGTGGTCCCATCATTTCATGCCAAATAGATGGGAAAACATTGGAAACAGTGAGAGACTTTATTTGGGGGGCTCCAGAATCACTGAAGATGGTGACTGCAGCCATGAAATTAAAAGACACTTGCTCCTGGGAAGAAATGAGATGACCAACCTAGACAGCATATTGAAAAGCAGAGACATTACTTTGTTGACAAAGGTCCATATAGTCAAAGCTACGGATTTTCCAGTAATCATGTATGGATGTGAGAGTTGGACCATAATGAAGGCTGAGCATTGAAGAACTGATGCTTTTGAACTGTGAGGCTGGAGAAAACTCTTGAGAGCCCCTTGGACCCCAAGATCAAACCAGTCAATCATAAATAATATCAATCCTAAATATTCATTGGAAGGACCAATACTGAACCTGAAGCTCCAATACTTTGTCCATCTGATGTGAAAAGTCAACTCATTGGAAAAGATTCTGATGCTGGAAAAGATTGAAGGCTGAAGGAGCAGAGGGAGCAGGGCATGAGATGGTTAGATACATCACCGACTCAATGAACATGTATTTGAGCAAACTCTAGGAGATACTGAAGGACAAAGAAGCTGCAGTCCATGGTGTCACAAAGAGTCAGACATGACTGAACAACTGAACCACAACAATTTTGTAAATAAGTTCATTTGTATCATTTTTTTAAGATTTTACATATAAGTGATACCATATGATATTTGTCTTTCTATGATTTATTTCACTCAATATGACAATCTCTAGGTCCTTCTGCTGCTGCTACTGCTGCTGCTAAGCCGCTTCAGTCGCGTCCGACTCTGTGTGACCCCATAGACGGCAGCTCACAAGGCTCCCCCATCCTTGGGATTCTCAAGGCAAGAACACTGGAGTAGGTTTCCATTTCCTTCTCCAATCTAGGTCCGTCTATGTTTCAGCAAATGGAGATAGTTCACCCTTTTAATGGCTGAGTAATATTCCATTGTGTAATATGTACCACATTTTCTTTATCCATTCATCTGTCAGTGAACATTTAGGTAGCTTCCATGTCTTGGCTATTGTAAACGATGTTGCAGTAAACATTGGGGGTGCGTGTGTCTTTTTGAATTATAGATTTCTCCAAATATATACCCAGGAGTGGGATTGCTGGGTCATACGGTAGTTCTATTTTTAGTTTTTTTAAGGAACTCCATGCTATTTTCCATAGTGTCTACACTAATTTACATTCCTACTAAGAATGTAGGAGGGCTCCCTTTTCTCCATGCTCTCCCCAATATTTATAATTTGTAGACTTTTTGAAGATGCCTATTCTGACTGGTCTGAGGTGATACTTCATTGTAGTTTCCATTTGTAATTCTTTAATAATTATTGATGTTGAGCATCTTTTCATGTGCCTATTGACCATCTGTATGTCTTCTTTGGAGAAATGTCTCTTAGATCTTCTGCCCATTTTTGATTATGTTGTTTGCTTTTTTATTATTGAGTTTATGAGCTGTTTGTATATTTTGGAAATTAATCCCTTGTCAGTAGCCTTGTTTGGAAATATTTTTTCCCACTCTGTGGGTTGTCTTTTCATTTTATTTATGGTTTCCTTTGCTTTGCAAAAGCTTATAAGTTTTATTAGGTCTCATTTGTTTATTTTTTCTTTTATTTCCATTGTCTTGGGAGACTGACTTATGGAATCATTAGTGCAATTCGTGTCAGAGAATATTTTGCCTATGTTTCTCTTCTAGGAATATGGTATCATGTCATATTGAAGTCTTTAACCCATTTTGAGTTTTTGTGTATGGCATGAGGGAGGGTTCTAACTTCATTGATGTCTATGCAGGTGTTCAATTTTCCCAACACTACTTGCTAAAGAGACTGTCTTTTCTTATTTTATATTCTTGCCTTCTTTCAGTTCAGTTCAGTCACTCAGTCATGTCCAACTCTTTGCAACCCCATGAATCGCAGCACGCCAGGCCTCCCTGTCCACCACCATCCCCCGGAGTTCACTCAGATTCACATGCATCAAGTCCGTGATGCCATCCAGCCATCTCATCCTTGGTCGTCCCCTTCTCCTCCTGCCCCCAATCCCTCCCAGCATCAAAGTCTTTTCCAGTGAGTCAACTCTTTGCATGAGGTGGCCAAATTACTGGAGTTTCAGTTTTAGCATCATTCCTTTAAAGAAATCCCAGGGCTGATCTCCTTCAGAATGGACTGGTTGAATCTCCTTGCAGTCCAAGGGACTCTCAAGAGTCTTCTCCAACACCACAGTTCAAAAGAAGCAATTCTTCGGCGCTCAGCCTTCTTCACAGTCCAACTCTCACATCCATACATAACCACAGGAAAAACCATAGCCTTGACTAGATGGACCTTAGTCAGCAAAGTAATGTCTCTGCTTTTGACTACACTATCTAGGTTGGTCATAACTTTTCTTCCAAAGAGTAAGCGTCTTTTAATTTCATGGCTGCAGTCACCATCTGCAGTGATTTTGGAGCCCCCCAAAATAAAGGATGACACTGTTTCCACTGTTTCTCCATCTAGTTCCCATGAAGTGATGGGACCGGATGCCATGATCTTCGTTTCCTGAATATTGAGCTTTAAGCCAACTTTTTCACTCTCCTCTTTCACTTTCATCAAGAGGCTTTTTAGCTCCTCTTCACTTTCTGCCATAAGGGTGGTGTCATCTGCATATCTGAGGTTGTTGATATTTCTCCCGGCAATCTTGATTCCAGCTTGTGCTTCTTCCAGCCCAGCGTTTCTCATGATGTACTCTGCATAGAAGTTAAATAAGCAGGGTGACAAATACAGCCTTGACGGACTCCTTTTCCTATTTAGAGCCAGTCTGTTGTTCCATGTCCAGTTCTAACTGTTGCTTCCGACCTGCATACAGATTTCTCAAGAGGCAGGTCAGGTGGTCTGGTATTCCCATCTCTTTCAGAATTTCCCACAGTTTATTGTGATCCACACAGGCAAAGGCTTTGGCATAGTCAATACAGCAGAAATAGTTGTTTTTCTGGAACTCTTGCTTTTTCCATGATCCAGCCGATGTTGGCAATTTGATCTCTGGTTCCTCTGCCTTTTCTAAAACCAGCTTGAACATCAGGGAGTTCACGGTTCACGTATTGCTGAAGCCTGCCTTGGAGAATTTTGAGCATTACTTTACTAGCATGTGAGATGAGTACAATTGTGCGGTAGTTTGAGCATTCTTTGGCATTGCCTTTCTTTGGGATTGGAATGAAAACTGACCTTTTCCAGTCCAGGGGCCACTGCTGAGTTTTCCAAATTTGCTGGCATATTGAGTGCAGCACTTTCACAGCATCATCTTTCAGGATTTGAAACAGCTCAACTGGAATTCCAGTTGAAACTTGCCTTCTTTACTGAAAATTAATTGACTAAAGTTGTTCTTGGCTCTCTGTTCTGTTCCTTTGATCTATGTGTCTGTTTCTGTTCCAAAACCAGTGTTTGCTTTGTATTATTGACCGAAGTCTGGGAGGATTATGCCTCCAAGCTTATTCTTTTCCCTCATGTTCACTTTGGCAATTATGGATCTTTTGTTATTCCCTATAAATTTTATGATTATTTCTTTGAGTTCTGTGAAAACGTCATGGGTAATTTGATAAAGGTAGAATTAAATCTATAGATTGCTTTGGGTAGTATAGCCATTTAATGATATTAATTACTTAATTGAACAGCATGGGATATCTTTCCATTTCTTTGAATCATATTCCATTTCCTTTATCAGTGTTTCATAGTTCTCAAGTCTTTCAACTCCTTGGTTAGGTTTATTCCTAAGTAGTTTTTTCTTTTGGATGTAATTTTCAAAGGGATTTTTTTTTTTTTACTTTCCCTTTCTGATATTTCATGGTTAGTGTAAAAATATGTAACATATTTCTATATCTTAACCCTGCATCCTACTACCTTGCTGAATGTCATCCACATATAATGAAGAATGTCTTGTCTTCTAAAATATAGACATTAAATGTTGTATCATAAATGTGTTAATATTTTATGGTTTCACAGTACTGAGGAGGGAACAAAAGCTTCCTGACATCTATGCTTACTCCTCAATGACCAGGAAGGACAGTGGCAAAGGCATCCGGACCTCTGGAAAGGGGCCCTTCAAGCTCCAGTTACAGCTGCTGCTCATGTTAATAAATCTATAACCTGAAATCCAGAGTTTTACACTTCAGCTGTGAATAGTTTGACAAATTCAACTGAGTCAATACCCTACAGGATGAATATTTACAGTGAAAAGCTATTTAATTCATTCTCAATTTCTACAACAATTATGATCAGTGAAAGTATTCTTATTAATCTGAGATTTCTTTTAGGTGAGAATAGTGGCTTGTTTATATACTAAAGATATTCCATCCTAGGATTTCCTTCTTTATAATCATTTCAGTCCAAGTTTCCGCCCTTGGGAATCTGGTAATGAGTGTTCTATGTCTATTTGACTTTTATAAATTTAGATTACTTTTTTGTTTCTATCCTGGAGTTGTCTTGTTGTGTAGTTATTTGCTATTAATATTTAAACATATTCTTAACAGGCTATCCCTAATGAACAATACTTTTACAAAACACATTATTCTTTAGCCATTTTATGCATAAAGAAAATCTAAGTTGTGTATATAATCTAGAATGATGTGAAAATCTGAACCAATAGCCATCTAGTAAAAGACAATATTTCTACTCTTCTTCTAAATAATGTTAGTGATTCTCAGCACCCTGTATGTCCAAGTGAAAGTGAAGTCGCTCAGTCGTGTCTGACTCTTTGCAACCCCATGGACTGTAGCCTACCAGGCTCCTCTGTCCATGGGATTTTCCAGGCAATAGTCCTGGAGTGGATTGCCATTTCCTTCTCCAGGGGATCTTCCCAACCCAGGGATCAAACCCAGGTCTCCCACATTGTAGACAGGTGCTTTACTGTCTGAGCCACCAGGGAAGTCCATTGAAGACTCCAAAAGAATTCCTTACGTGTTACACCTATTGATATTTACCCCATTAGAAATTGAAACTGAGATATTTAAGAAATATTTACCTGTTTATTTGAGAATGGCAATAGTAAACCCAATGCCTGTTAACATAGACATATTTAATGAAAAATAACTATCTTTTTCAGAAGAAAGAAATTTTAGTGTAAAGAATGGCATTAATTTTTCACTTTGCAAAGGTTTTCAATGTCTGGCTTGACAGAAGACAGCTGGATTTTAATATCTGTTTCTGTATTCAGTCTGTTCTGTTATTTTCATTGCAGTTTATGAAGGAAATACAGCTTAATTCAGATATAGTAGGGGAAAGAAAGTGTATTTTACTAGACTTTCCAGATAATTGAGGCTAGTCCTCCTAGATATCAAAGCAAAACTCTACAAGTGGTAGCTTCTTATAGATTTTTTGCAGTGTAAAATCTGAAACTACCTCAGTGAACTGTATGTAGTCTTATTACATTAAAATCTTTTGGTCTATCTTGCACTCTGGACACATCTTTTAATCATTCATGATCTTGTAGTGTCATACATTGGTTATTTCAAAAATATTGGTTTCCTGAATTGTGCAGATTTTCCAAATGTTGACATTATATTATTATACAATATCAAAGAATCACATTTCTCATCAGAAAAGACTTTAAGTATTAGGAAGCTCTTAAGCTTATAGTTGAAAACACAAATTTTCCAATTTTTGTATCTTTGCTTGAATGCTTTAATTTTATTAACAGCAAATGCTGTCAGTTGCTTTCCTTTAAGAGATGGACTTGCTTCATCCGCTTTTTTTTTGGTTTTTGTTTTCTTTTTTTCTTTTTAGAAAATGTCTGCCAAATACCCAAGTCAAAACAACCTAAGTTTAAATCTCAATTATTCTTTCAAATAAAAATGATGTTTCATGGGAAAAGTCAGTTGTTCAGCTCAATTGGATGCTTTTACTTCCCCAGAGACAATCATCATATTTTAATGCATCAGAAATGCTTTAAGTATTTCCCATTCTATTACATGAAATGTTACAAACACTCAAGGGTTGAGATTTAATAAAATTCATAATTCATGAGGGATGTTGTTAGGTGCCTCTTTTGTAACCGTAAATATGTGGCAAGGAAGAATGCAATGGCTGCAAGTATGGTTTGGTGACACTGCTTTGATTTTTTTCCTGAGGTACCCCCTTTTACTCACCATTGCTTTTGTCTCAACAGTGCAAATGTCAGTACAGTGAAAAAGACAAACAAATTTGATATAATGATCTTAACAACTTGACAAATTATTATTATTATTAGAATGGAGATATGTGAAACAATGATTTTCAAACCATAATCTTCATCGTCCTGGAACTCAGAGACAGATGGCTATCTTATGGTATTTATAACATGGGTAGAAGTAAGATATATGACAACAGCAACACAAAATGAGAGAGGGAAATAAATGGCTTAAACACTTGCATTGTTTGGAAAGTGAAATAGACCAATTTAAGGTCGACTGCAGCAAGCCAAGAATGTATAGTGTAACCTCGACTATAATCATTAAAACAATAATGCAAAGCTATTTAGCCAAAATGTAATAGAAGACATAAAATGCTGTATTTTTAAAATTTTGCTTATGTGGCAAAAAATGTCAGAAAAGTGAAGAAAATAGAAAAAGTCAGGAAGAAAGAACAAATGAGACAAATGGAAAAATATTACAAAACAATAGAACAAGTTACCTAAAAGAAAAGAAACAGATATGTTACACTAATAATGTTAATAATGACTGAGATTCTAGGCACTGTGCTAGGCACTTCACACGAATATTTCATTGTCTTATCACCAATTCAATAGGCAAGTATTACTGTCTCCATTTTATTACTGTTAGGAAAACTGAGGCTTTTAGTAAGGAGCAGACTCAGCTTTAGAATCACAGTTGCCTGACCACAAAACTCAAGTTTTTAACCATTCTGGTAGTATGTTTCTCTTTGGGTTATAAAGAAAAACCAAGACTCTGGACAGACAAACCTACAAAGTGATGAATTTCTCTGCACAATGGGAACATGTTAATATTATGTTCGGCTTACTATAATACAAAGAAAGCTAATGTATGTACATATATATAGTATATACATATACACCTAAAGATGTAAAACACAATAAATATAAATGAGATACAAATAAAAACTTCCCTGGTGTTTCAAATAAAATAAAAACTTCCTTGGTCCCTCAGACAGCAAAGAATCCACCTGCAGTGCAGGAGACCTGGGTTCAATCCCTAGGTTGAGAAGATCCCCTGGAGAAGGGCACGGCAGCCCACTCCAGTATCCTTGCTGGGAGAATCCTCATGGACAGAGGAGCCTGGTGGGCTACAGTCCGTGGGGTTGTGTCAATCAGACACAACTTAGCGACTAAGCACACAATACAGGTTTGTATATAATGTCCCCTTCATAGATCACAACTTTGTCATGGCGAAGAGACTTGCAAAACTCAGTGAAGCTATGACCTTGCCGTGCAGGGCCAGCAAAAATAGATGGGTCATATGAAGAGTTCTGACAAAGCATGGTCCACTGGATAAGGAAATGGCAGCCCACTCCAGTATTTTTATCTGGAGATCTCCATGGACAGTATGAAAAAGCAAAAAGATATGACATCAGAAGATGAACTGTCCAGGTTGGAAGATATCCAATATGCTACTGGGAAAGAGCAGAGAGCAATTACCAATAGCTCCAGTAAGAACGACAAGACTGGACCAAAGCAGGAATGACACTCAGTTGTGGATGTGTCTGGTGGTGAAAGCAAAGTCCAGTGCTATAAAGAACAATATGACATAGCAACCTGAAATGTTATGGTATGGACCTAACAGAAGCAGAAGATATTAAGAAGAGGTGGCAAGAATACACGGAAGAACTGTACAAAAAATATCTTCACGGCCCAGATAATCATGATGATGTGATCACTAATCTAGAGCCAGACATCCTGGAATGTAAAGTCAAGTGGGCCTTAGAAAGCATCATTACGAACAAAGCTAGTGGAGGTGATGGAATTCCAGTTGAGCTGTTTCAAATCCTGAAAGATGATGCTGTGACAGTGCTGCACTCAATATGCCAGCAAAGTTGGACAACTCAGCAGTGGCCACTGGACTGGAAAAGGTCAGTTTTCATTCCAATCCCAAAGAAAGGCAATGCCAAAGAATGCTCAAACTACCGCACAATTGCACTCATCTCACATGCTAGTAAAGTAATGCTCAAAATTCTCCAAGGCAGGCTTCAGCAATACGTGAACCGTGAACTCCCTGATGTTCAAGCTGGTTTTAGAAAAGGCAGAGGAACCAGAGATCAAATTGCCAACATCTGCTGGATCATGGAAAAAGCAAGAGTTCCAGAAAAACATCTATTTCTGCTGTATTGACTATGCCAAAGCCTTTGCCTGTGTGGATCACAATAAACTGTGGGAAATTCTGAAAGAGATGGGAATACCAGGCCACCTGACCTGCCTCTTGAGAAATCTGTATGCAGGTCAGGAAGCAACAGTTAGAACTGGACATGGAACAACAGACTGGTTCCAAATAGGAAAAGGAGTCCATCAAGGCTGTATTTGTCACCCTGCTTATTTAACTTCTATGCAGAGTACATCATGAGAAATTCTGGGCTGGAAGAAGCACAAGCTGGAATCAAGATTGCTGGGAGAAATTTCAATAACCTCAGATGTGCAGATGACACCACTCTTATGGCAGAAAGTGGAGAAGAATTAAAGAGCCTCTTGATGAAAGTGAAAGAGGAGAGTGAAAAAGTTGGCTTAAAGCTCAACATTCAGAAAATGAAGATCATGGCATCCAGTCCCATCACTTCATGGGAAATAGATGGGGAAACAGTGGAAACAGCGTCAGCCTTTATTTTGGGGGCCTCCAAAATCACTGCAGATGGCGATTGCAGCCATGAAATTAAAAGACGCTTACTCCTTGGAAGAAAAGTTACGACCAACCTAGATAGCATATTCAAAAGCAGAGACATTGCTTTGCTGACTAAGGTCTGTCTAGTCAAGGCTATGGTTTTTCCTGTGGTCATGTATGGATGTGAGAGTTGGACTGTGAAGAAGGCTGAGCGCCGAAGAATTGATGCGTTTAAAGTGTGGTGTTGGAGAAGACTCTTGAGAGTCCCTTGGACTGCAAGGAGATCCAACCAGTCCATTCTGAAGGAGATCAGCCCTGGGATTTCTTTGGAGGGAATGATGCTAAAGTTGAAGCTCCAGTACTTTGGTCACCTCATGTGAAGAGTTGACTCATTGGAAAAGACTCTGATGCTGGGAGGGATTGGGGGCAGGAGGAGAAGGGGACGACCAAGGATGAGATGGCTGGACAGCATCACGGACTCAATGGACGTGAGTCTGAGTGAACTCAGGGAGATGGTGATGTACAGGGAGGCTTGGCGTAGTGCGATTCATGGGGTCGCAAAGAGTCGGACACGACTGAGCGACTGAACTGAACTGAACTGAATCAAGGTAAATTGGACATGGTCAAACAGGAGATGGCAAGATTGAACATTGATTCTTGGGAATCAGTGAATTCAAATGTACAGGAATGGGCACATTTAATTCAGATGACCATTATATCTACTACTGTAGGCAGGAATCCCTTAGAAGAAATGGAATAGCCCTCATAGTCAACAAAAGAGTCCACAATGCAGTTGTTGCTTAGTTCTTAAGTTGTGTCCAACTCTTGTGCAATCCCATGAACCGTAGCCCACCAGGCTCCACTGTCCATGGGATTTTCAAGGCAAGATTATTGGAGTGGGTTGCCATTTCCATCTCCACCAAAATGTAGTAGTTGGCTGCAATCTCAAAAACAACAGAATAATCTCTGGTATCTTTCCAAGGCAAAGTATTCAATATCACAGTAATCCAAGTCTGTGTGCCAACCACAGAATCAAAGAAACTGAAGTTGACTGGTTCTATGAAGAACCACGGCCAAGAACTAACACCAAAAGACATCCTTTTCATCATATGAGATTGGAAGGCAAAAGTAGGAAGTCAAGAGATACCCAGATTAACAGGTAAGTTTGGCCTTGGAGTACGAAATGAAACAGGGAAAGGTTGACAGAGTTTTGTCAAGAAAACACACTGGTCATAGCAAACACTTTTTTCCAATAACTCAAGACAAGACTCTACACATGGACATCACCAGATGGTCAATACTGAAATCAGAATGATTATGTTCTTTGCAGCTGAAGTTAAGGAAGCTCTAGTAGTCAGGTGCTATTATCTTCATTGCCTCCACCAAAGTTTGGTCTCAGATCAAAGAACAGGGAGGGAACACAGCCCTGCCCATCAACAGAAAATTGGATTAAAGATAACTAAGCATGGCCCTAAGAATCTGCCTGCAATGCAGGAGACCTGGGTTCGATTCCTGGGTGGGGAAGATCCCCTGGAGAAGGAATTAGCAACCCACCCCAGTATTCTTGCCTAGAGAGTCCCCATGGACAGAGGAGGCTGGCAGGCTACAGTCCATGGGGTCACAAGAGTCAGACGACTTAGCAACTACACCACCTCTACCACCACCAAGCATGGCCCTGCCCATCAAAACAAGACCCAGTTTTCCCCACAGTCAGTCTCTCCCGTCAGGAAGCTTCCACAAGCCTCTTATCCTTATCCTTCAGAGGGCAGACAGAATGAAAACCACAGTCACAGAAAACTAACCAATCTGATCATGGGGTCACAAAGAGTTGGACTCGACTGAGCGACTGAACTGATATAGTCGGTAGAAACGAGACCTGAACTGGCGGTGGCTCAGATCTTGAGCTCCTTTTGAAAGTGTTAGTCATTCAGTCGTGACTGACTCTCTGTGACCCCTTGGACTGTAGCCCACCAGGAATTCTCCAGGCAAAAATACTGGAGTGGGTAACCATTCCTTACTCCAGGGAATCTTCCTGACCCAGGTATCAAACCTAGGTCTCCTGCATTGCAGGGGGATTCTTTGCACTCTGAGTCACCAGAGAAGCCCCCTTAGTTTAATTTAAAAAAAAAAAAAAAAAAGTAAAGCTTAAGTTGAAGAAAGTAGGGAAAACCACTAGGTCATTCAGTTAGAACCTAAATCAGATCCCTTATGATTATATAGTGGAGGTGAGGAATAGATTAAGGGATAATATCTGGCAGACAGAGTGCCTGGAGAATTGTGGACAGAAGTTTGTAACATTATACAGGAGGCAGTAACCAAAACCATCCCAACAAAAAGAAATGGAAGAAGACAAAGTGTTTATCTGAGGAGACTTAATAAATGGCTGAGGAAAGAAGAGAAACCAAATGCAAAGGCAAAAGGGAAAGATATACCCAACCGAAAGCAGAGTTCCAGAGAATAGCAATGAGAGATAAGAAAGCTTTCTTAAATGAACAATGCAAAGAAATAGAGAAAAACAATTGAATGGGAAAGACTAGAGATATCTTCACAAGTTGGAGATATCAGTGGAATATTTCATGCAAGGATGGGCACAATAAAGGACAGAAATGGTAAAGACCTAACAGAAGCAGAAGAGATTAAGAAGAGGTGGCAAGAACACACAGAAGAACTGTACAAGAAAGGTCTTAATGACCTGAATAACCATGCTGGTCTGCTTACTCACCTAGAGGGTGGAGTCACTCATCCTGGAGTGTGGAGTCAAGTGGGCCTTAGGGAGCATTACAGTGAACAAAGCTAGTAGAGGTGATGGGATTCCAGGTGAACTATTTAAAATCCCTAAAGATGATGCTATTAAAGTGCTGCACTCAATATGCCAGCAAATTTGGAAAACTTAGCAGTGGCCACAGGACTGGAAAAGATCAGTTTTCATTCCAATACCAAAGAAGGACAATGCCAAAGAATGTTCAAACTACCATACAATTTGCATTCATTTCACATGCTAGCAAGGTTATGCTCAAAATCCTTCAGGCTAGGCTCAAAATCCTTCAGGCTAGGCTTCAGCAGTATGTGAACAAAGAACTTCCAGATGTAAAAGCTGGGTTTTGAAGAGGCAGAGGAATCAGAGATCAAATTACCAACATTTGTTGAATCATGGAGAAAGCAAGGGAATTCCAGGAAAAAAAAAAAAATCTACTGTTTTAATGACCATGCGAAGCCTTTAATTATGTAAGTCACAACAAACTGTGGAAAACTGACGGGAGTACCATACCACCTTATCTGTCTCCTGAGAAAACTTACATGTAACACCTGACTGGTTCAAGATTGGGAAATGAATACAATAGGCTATGTACTGTTACCCTGTTTATTTAACTTCTGTGTATAGTAATGCCAGGCTAGGACAAATCGCAAGATGAAATCAAGACTGCTGGGAAAAAATATCAACAACCTCAGATATGCAGATGATACCACTTTAATGGCAGAAAGTGAACAGAAACTAAAGAGCCTCTTGATGAGGGTGAAAGAGGAGAGTGAAAAAGCTGGCTTGAAATTCAGCATTCAAAAAGCTAAGATCATGGGATCTGGTCCCATCCCTTCATGGCAAATAGAAGGGGAAAAAGTGGAAGCAGTGACAGGTTTTCCTTTGTTGGGCTCCAAAATCACTGAGTTAGTGACTGCAGCTGAAAAACTATGACAAACCTAGGCAGCGTATTAACAAGCAGAGACATCACTTTGCCAACAAATGTCCATAGAGTCAAAGCTATGGTTTTTCCAGTAACCATATACAGATATGAGAGTTAGACCATATAGAAGGCTGAGCGCCAAAGCATTGATGTTTTCAAATTATGGTGCTGGAAAGACCCTTGAGACTCCCATGGACCGCAAGAAGATCAAACCAGTCAATCCCAAAGGAAATCAACCCTGAATATTCATTGGAAGGACTGATGCTGAAGCCAAAACTCCAATATTTTGGCCACCTGATGTGAAGAGCTGACTCATTGGAAAAGACCCCAATGATGGGAAAGATTGAAGGCAGGAGGAGAAGGGGATGACAGAGGAAGAGATGGTTGGATGGCCTCACCAATTCAATGAACATGAATTTGAGCAACCTCCGGGAGATAGGGAAGGATAGGGAAGCCTGGCGTGCTGCAGTCCATGGAGTCACAAAGAGTAGGACACAACCGAATGACTTAACAACAACAATATAATGTATCTGTGGATATATACCTATTGATCCATATCTATCTCTACCTATTATACCAGAGCCTGACATTGAAAGAATGCTTCTTTTGAAACAATACATATATATAAATAGGATTGGTTTTACTTGAATCATAATTGTTTTTTAAATTAGTTTCAAGAGGTTTTAAAATCTAGTAACAGAAAACAATAAAATTAGTTCAATGTAAAACCAGTTAGTATTTATCCAGACATTAGATTTCTTGGAGTTTAGACACTTTGAGGAAAAAAACTTGAGAAACAGAAATAATGAAGTTAAAGAAAGCACGTGTGCTGTGCTAAGTTGCTTCAGTCATGTCTGACTCTGCGACTCTATGGACTACAGCCCAGGAAGCTCCTCTGTCCTTGAGATTCTTCAGACAAAAATACTGGAGTGGGTTGCCCTGGCCTCCTGCAGGGGATCTTCCTGACCCAGGGATCAAACCCTCGTCTCTTATGTCTCTTGCACGGTCAGGCAGGTTCTTTAACACTAGTGCCACCTGGGAAGCCCCAAAGAACAGCATAGATATATGTTACAATTACTGTTTTGCTGTTCTTTAGGTTTAGAGGTTTGTAATGATTTCTGTATAGCTTAATTTCCTCATTACTGTATCATTTTCACTTGTTGGGGGGTATATCCAGAGAATGCCATGTGCTCAATTGTCTGCCTCTTTTCTCTGAAAGCCAGAAATAAGACCATTCTTATTTACCCGCACCATTTGGAAAGCACAGATACCTGTGGTCAGTCAGTTATAAAACTGAGTGAATATATGAATATCCAGAAGCAGTTTAAATACTCCTGACTCTAAGTTCCTGAAGAAATACATCATCGTATTTCATCATCATGACCAAAGTTTCATTGGTGAAACAGTGATGAGATGAGGGAGAAAGGATGTGAGAATCGATGACACAAATAAAAATATCAAGTGATCCAAAACCTAATTATGCTTCTTTAGTTTTGGCAAATAAGAGAAATTGTTTGTACCACTTCTTAAGCATCTATATCCATAGGCATAATGGAGATTCTGGCTGAAAGAATAGACAATTTGGGACTAAAATTTAGTCAAGGTGGAATATCCTAGAAAGACATAGTCAAAGGCTGGCTGGGTGTCTTCTGACAACAAACATTCAAGCTAAAATCTTTAAACAAAACATTTTATAGAAGAGACAAAAAATTTTCTGGCTGATCTAAGTTATTCTATGCAAGTCTGAGAAATATTTTATTCTCTACAAACTGTTTATCAATATTATTTGTTTCAATGAATATATGCTTCAAGGTCCTTGAAACAATTCACCAAAGCCCAGGGTAAAGAATAATTCAAGTTCAGAATAACTAAACTGAACTCTTCGCACAATCTTCTAAATTTCAAATCGCTGGTGAATGCTCCTTCCATGTGTTACCCTTGAAGAACCATTAGCCCTTCTGTCAGTTCAAATTCCTAATGTAAGTGTTTTGAGGCTTCCACCTTGCCTGGCACTATGCTAGATCACTAGGGGATACACCTGAAGTACACTATTTGCAAAGCTTCCTCAGATAACCACATTGCCTTCTTGCTTTTCTTTTTCTTTGAGGTGGTTTTCTTCACCATCTCCTGTACAATATTATGAACCTCTGTCCATAGTTCTTCAGGCACACTGTTAACTAGATCTAGTCCCCTGAATCTATTTGTTACCTCTACTGCGAATTCATACATAATTTTATTTAAGTCATACCTGGCTGATCCAGTGTTTTTCCTGATTTTCTTTAGTTTAAGCCTGAATTTTGCTATGAGAAGCTGGTGATTTGAGCCGCAGTCAGCTCCAGGTCTTGCTTTTGCTGACCGTATATTTCTGGGCAACTGGACAACGACAACACCTGAAATCCAGACATAGCTCTGGTCCAAAGGAATTGATCTTTTCTTTGTTGTTGTTCAGTTGCTCAGTCATGTCCAACTTCTTGCAACCCCATGAACTGCAGCACACCTGACTTCGCTGTTCTTCGGCATCTCCCAGAGTTTGTTCAAATTCACGGCCATTGAGTCAGTGATGCTCTCTAACCATATCATCCTCTGCTGCCCCCTTCTCCTTTGGCCTACAGTCTTTCCCACCACCAAGGTCTTTTCCAATGAGCTGTCTCTTGGCATCAGGTGGCTGAAGTATTGGAGCTTCAGCTTCAGCATCAGTCCTTCCAAAGAATATTCAGGACTGATTTCCTTTGAATGGACTGGTTTGTTCTCCTTGCTGTCCAAGGGACTCTCAAAAGTCTTCTCCAACACCACAGTTCAAAAGCATCACTTCTTCAGCCCTCAGCTTTCTTTATAGTCCAACTCTCACATCCATACATGACCACTGGCAAAACCATAGCCTTGATTAGATGGACCTTTGTTGGCAAAGTAATGTCTCTGCTTTTTAATATGCTGTCTAGGTTGGTCATAACTTTCCTTCCAAGGAGCCAGCATCTTAATTTCATGGCTGCGGTCACCATCTGCAGTGATCCTGGAGCCCAAGAAAAGAAAACCTGTCAGTGCTTTCACTGTTTCCCCATCTATTTGCCATGAAATGATGGGACCAGATCCCTTGATCTTAGATTTTGAATGGTGAGTTTTAAGCCAGCTTTTCCACTCTCCCCTTTCATCCTCATCAAGAGGCTCTTCAGTTTCTCTTCACTTTCCGCTATCGGAGTGGTATGATCTGCGTATCTGAGGTTGTTGATATTTCTCCCACCAACCTTGATTCCAGCTTGTAGCTCATCTAGCGTGCCATTTTGAATGATTTGCTCTTCATATAAGTTAAATAAATAGGATGACACTAAAGAGCCTTATCATGATCCTTTCTCAATTTTGTACCAGTCAGTTGTTCCATATAAGGTGCTAACTTTTGCTTCTTGACCTGCATATAGGTTTCTCAGGAGACAGGTAAGATGGTCTGGTATTCCCATCTCTTTAAATATTTTACACAGTCTATTCTGATCCATACAAAGATCATTTCCTTAGGAAATCAAAATACACATTCCAAAATGAAGAATAAAACAAGCCTATAAAATATTAAGACATGATAACTGTCACAGAGAGAGAAAGCTGTGTTTTAAGTGAATCACAAAGGAAGAATAGAATTTTGATAAGTGAAGATGGAAAAATGGATATTCATTTATCCTTTTGCTCCTATTTCATCACCATTTGAAGGTAAGAATGAGAAAAAGATATCTGGAATCAGTGAGAAGACTAGCCTGTCTAGAAAAGAGTTTGATATGATGAGTAAAGGGAAGTACATTAATAATTCTTGAGTGTCTATCATGGTGAGGCAGTATTATTAGTAGATATGAATATGAATGTAGATATAGACAAAATTATAGATACCAATTAACACTTAGGCCTTCAGCAGCCCTTGGTAGTAAAATCGGTATTGCCCACATTTTGAAAATAGAAAACTACAACTTGAAGTCATGCACCTAACAAGTGGTAGTGAAGTTAGGAATCAAATCTATGTCCTTATGACTGTAAAATTTCTTATTACAGAAGGCTTAGATATGTGTCAGTCTGAGCCTTAAAAATTACAGTTTTATCTAGAACAATGCTGAATCAGTGGGCAAACAAAACACTAACCCCTCTTTGATGCTCAGAGAGGCCTCTCATTTCCCATGAAGCACTCCTTGTGGTTAGACGGGTGCACAGAGCAACTCAGATCTCCCAACCTTGGAGATCTTGGCTAAAACAGAAGCCAAACAGAGACTACCATTTAGTCACAGTTTGTTTACAGGATGACATAATCTGAGGTCTAATAACTACAGGGACAAATTAGATTCTTGCATTAATCTACTTTATGGAAGAAAAAATAACCCAGATCTGATGACTAGAAATATTTGGCTTAATGAGCTAGTGGTCTTTTCCCCTTAACAGTTGCTAGTAATACTAACTTGACTGTTTTGGCAAATAGAGAATCTGAATATATTATGTCTAACTACATTACAATGTTACTACCTAGTGGTTAAATATAAACGAACTTTCCATATTAATGTTATGAGAGAATAAGATAATATGCCTCTGATGTCCAAGTAACCAAATAATTTTTTGAAAATTGAGTTCAAATCAATCTTTTTTCTGTGATGATCAGAATTTGTACCTGCCAATATGTACACATAACAAATATTTGTTGAGCTTTCTTTTTCTCCTCTGAACTTTCTCTTTTCTGAACCACCTTTAAAAACATAGCCTTTCATACATGTAAAATGATAATAGGAAAATTTCTTCTGAGTGCATCTTCAAGGACCCTCAAGCACCAGACAAAAACTGATGTGGCTAATGATTTTATCATATAGGGGCAAAAGTGTCTTAGTTAGTTATATTGAGGAACTAAGATGCTCTCAGCATGCACTGAAAGATTTAAAAGAAACGTGACTCCTGGTTACTATTTTCAAGCTTGCCAGGAAGGAAAATAAGCCTAAACCAAAGAAGAACAAAAACTCTACACAACTAAGGAGAAAATTGTGAGTGGCATAGACTATAGATATCACAGAAATACTAAACAAGGGATTGTGATGGGCAGGAGCAGTCAAAGGTTTCAAGAATGTGGCAGATGATCTTTAGACTCCCAGTCATCTGTTCCTTTTCCTGTAAGAGCAGTATACAGGCCCTCCCTTGCCCTGCCTCTTCATGAGTGAACTATATTTTCACATCCCACTGCAATGCTTGGCTCGGTGACAATAGGATACAAGTCTATGCGTGTAACACAGCATGACCAACCAGGAATTCTAGATGCACAGGTAAGGCTGTTCGATCTCTTGAGTTACTACCTTCTGCCAAGAGAACAGTATGTCTTAGATAAGCTACAAAAGCTGCCCTTAATCAGCCAGGAATTACCAGATCCACTGAGTCATAAAATTAACAGAGAACAGAAGCAAGCCATCGAATGATGGAGATAATCTGGCCTGAGCAGGTGAGGCAAGCACAAATAAGTTGCATGAATAAGTGGTCATGATCCCAGTATCATCTATTTCTGTTTGCTTTGGAGGTTAGGGAAGCCTACAATTTGTTGATGAAGGAAGAAAATCTCAGGGCTGGTACAGAGATGGATGGCCTCCTTGTCAGTGAAAGCTGAAAGTGAATGATCTGGAAGGCAGCAGTGAAGTGAAATGTTCCCAGTGGACACAACTGTGAGCAGTGCACTTGCTTATTTACCTTGAATGGAGGGAAAGATGAGTTATACTTGGACTCCTGTGTAGTGACAATGATCAAATCCATCAAATCCATCCCGTGAAGCAAAACTGAAAGGCTGGAGACACAGGGAAGAATGTGGATGGGTCTACTGGCATGAGCACAAGTGTGTAAATCTATGCTTCTCACATTGATGCCCAAAAGAGAAGAGTCCCTTAATAACCTGGCCAAGGTATACTTTCCTTGATCAGGTGCTTTTAGGCGCTTTTCTCAGCCACCCCTATACTTGTGCAATGAGTCCCTGGTGGCCATGGTGTCAGAAGAAAGTGCTATGAAGAGGCCCCCAAACATAGGATCCTTCTCCCTAAGGGTCCTGCCACTGGTGAAAGTTCAGTGTGCCTAACACTGAGCTTTGACACTTGAAGAGACCATTCAACCACTTGATGGTGAGTTGATTACATCAGACCTCTTTCAACATAGAAGGAATATCAATTTGTCCTTACTGAACTAAAACCTGTTGTAAATGGGATTTGCTTTCCCTGTCCACAGTGCCTCTCATGGGCTTGCAGGGTATCTGATGTACCAACATGGGATCCTGCACAGCGTCAGTGCAAGCCAAGGCAACAGCTAACCAGCTGTAGGACCTCAGACAAGTTGCTCACTCTCTCTGAGCCTCAGTTGCCTCATCTAAAAAGGAAGAATTTAATAATAATTGTCTTGGTTTTAATGTATATGAAGGCATTAATATAATAAGTCCATAGTGAATTTTAGTTCTGTGTCCTATACTTGTGCTTTATTTAGCCTCCTTACCATGAGTTGTCTTGGAGGGATAGTAGTACCGGGTGGGGCCTGAAACCTAGTAAATATTAGCTGTTATATTAGGAGTGTGACTTCCATGAAGACTAAGACCAGCACAGCTTCACTGCTGACTGATGTCTGGCATTACACCATCAAAGGCTCTTTTCCTTTAGCTTGACACTAATGTGGGAGGACTCCACTTTGCTGAAAATATTTATTTAATTGTTTGCTCCCAAAAGAAAGTTACTGTTATGTATAAGATCAGGTAGTAAAATAACTTTCAAAGTTGTAGCCTTTGATCAGAGGGGAAATAAATAAAAGAGACAAAAAATAAGAAAGATAAACAAAACCAAGACCTGTTTTTTGAAAAGATAAAATCGATAAGCCTTCTGCTAGGTGCATCAAGGAAAAAAGAGAGTGGATTCAACTAACCAACATAAAAAATAAAAGAGAAGAAATTGCAACTTATACCACAGAGATTTTAAAAATCATTAAAAAAAATACTACAGTTATACATCAACAAATTGGACAGCCTAGATGAAATGGACAAATTTCTAGAAACATACAGCCAACACTGAATCAGGAAGAAATAAACAACTTGAATAGACTGATCATTAATAATGAGATTGATTTAGTCATCAAGATTCGCCCAGTAAACAAAAGTGCAGCACCAGATTGCTTCACAGGGAATTCTACCAAACATATAAAGAAGGGTTCATACCTATTGTTCTCAAACTGTTCTACAAAACTGAAGAGGAGAGAACACACCTAAATTCATTCTACAAGGTCACCATTACCCCGATACCAAAACGAGACAAAGACACTATGAAAAAATGAAAAATTATAGGCCAATATTTCTGATGAATATAGATGCAAAATTCTCAGCAAAATTTAACAAACTAAATTCAACAACGTGTAAAAAGGATCACACACCACTATCAGGCGGGATTTATTTTAGGGATGCAAGTAAGTTTCAGTATCTCGAAATCAATCAACACTGATCGATATCACACGATATTATATTAACAAAAGAAGGATGGAAATCACATGACTATCTCAACAGAAAAAGCATTTGAAAAAATTTCAAAGTTGTAATCTTTAAGACAGGAAATAAAAGAGGCATTCTACTTAGCTTTCTCACTGAGGAGAGAAAAAGATGAGGGGAGCTTCTGAGGATAGTCAGTCAAAGGAGCTATGAAAATCCATTTCCTTGTATACGTAAAATGGGTGAATTTTAGGATGTATAAAGTATATCTCAATAAAGTAATTTTTCAAAAAAAAAAAACCTATCCAGAAAGCCTTGTCGGAGTGGAGGGCAGGGAGAAAGAAGTTATGAAGACAATGATAGATTTTAAGAAATATCTTTAAATTATCACTAACCTAACAATTTTAATGGAATTAAATTGCATACTTTACTTCTTTAAAATTTTAAACCACTAAATAACAGTTATATTTTTTCCTTTCCTAGCAAACCAATTCACATCAGACAACTCCAAAATCCATTTTTCATAAGTATCCAGGACCTGATTGAGTTGTCCCCTAATGATGTGCTGGAGCTGGTTCATACCAGCTCACAAGAGGCAGTTGTTAAATATTTAGGAATTTTGGTAAGCAGTTGTTAAACACAGGCATTAAAAGTTAAACTATATAAACTTGAAATTAAATTAAGCATATTAAAAAGCAAAATTAATAAATACTCCATACTCACCCTGTCCTGATTATTTTACTACTTTTATTTTCTATGCACTTAAGATTATTATTATTATTGTTATTATTTTGGCTATACGTGGAATCTTAGTTCCCAGCCAGGGATGGAACCTACGACCCTTTCAGTGAAAATGCAGAGTCTTAAATAGTGGACCACCAGAGAAGTCCTGTATTTCTATCATATAGAAGAAAGCAGTCCTGTGAAAGAGTCAAGAGTCTCAAGAGAAAACTAAAGAAGGGAGAAACAGTCTGCCTCTGTTATCTCTTAAGGCATACTTCCGAGATATTGAGATCAAGTTCCAGACCACCACAATAAGGCAATTCACATGATTTTTTTGGTTTCTCAGTGAATATTAAAGTTACATTTTTACTATGCTATAGTCTATTAAGTGTGCAATAACATTATGTCTAAAACAACAAAGTTCATACCTCAGTTAATATTTAATATAATATGAATATATTTAATATAATATTTAATTTAATATATTAATACTATACAGTATTTAATATAGTTAATATAATGAAATAATATTTTATTGCTAAAAACTGCTAACCAACATCTAACAATGCAACGTTGCCACAAAACTTGAATTTGTAAACAAAAAATGACTCAGTATCTCCCTGTTGCTGCTGCTGCTGCTAAATTGCTTCAGTCATGTCCAACTCTGTGCGACCCCACAGATGGCAGCCCACCAGGCCCCCATGTCCCTGGGATTCTCCAGGCAAGAACACTGAAATGGGTTGCCATTTCCTTCTCCAATGCATGAAAGTGAAAAAACTGAAATCGCTCAGTCGTGTCCGACTCTTAGCGACCCCGTGGACCGCAGCCTACCAGGCTCCTCCGTCCATGGGATTTTCCAGGCAAGAGTACTGGAGTAGGCTGCCATTGCTTTCTCTGATCTCCCTACAAGGTGCAATAAACAAGGTGTGCTGTGATCCTGCCTCACTGTTGCTCTTATTGCTCACGGTGAACACACAGTCCCAGAGTGTATATCCCATAAGTTAAACACTGGGTGTTAGCAATTAGCATCCCTCTAAGAGTTCACCCCAAAAAGTCTTGTACACCATGACCCAAGAAAGCCCTGTCACAAAATGCCCAGAACCCTCAGAAGATACGTCTCTGCTCTGTAGTTTTGGCCTTTTTTAAACTCTCCCTCTCTGAAGAAAAATGGCATTATGCAGCCTGTAGGAGTCTGCTGAACTCACCCATTGTAGGTAGCGATTGTTCATCCAGCAGCTGCTCTCTTCTCTATGCTGAAAGACATTGAGCTCCAGTATGACCTACCCAACTTCCACCTGTTTCTTTTACTAATCCAGTCATTCTAATGGATATAATAATGGGTCACAGATTTGTGACATCGTTACTTAGCTTTTTTTGTTACTTAACAATAATTACCTTTAAGTTTTCAACAGATTGTAAATGTTCTGAAGTCTCCATGAATTATAAATGCAATTATCATACCAAACAGCCTCTTTGTCTAGGTGTCTCTTGAAACACCCTTTTGGTCTCTTTTGTACAATTTTCCCCTTTGGGGCCACTGGCTTTTGGTCTTTGAAAATCCCCAGGGTTTGAAGGATAGGTTGAGGTATATTCATTGATTTCTTCCCTTGTTTCTACTTATTTAACTCAACACTCAAGTCAGTGTCAAGCTCCATCTGTACCAGGAAGCCTCCCCTAATCACCCAGCTCTGCCTTAAGCTCTATGTGGGAAGCAAGTGAAAAAGAGGTAAAGAAAGTCGTTTTGATCTTTAGATGGTTTGGTTTGAGTTTGTACACCAGGAATGGAGACTTTTCCTCTTTTGTAGCAGAGTTGCCTTCACTCGTGCTGGCTATGGAATTGAGTTGGCAACTATGTGTAAGGGCAAGCTCATTAATTTCCATAATTGATATGTATCTAAAAAGATAAGAGAAGCTTCCAGAATAGATATATAAAATAATGAAAGTTAAATGTTATAAACTGAATACAGTTTCCCATTAAGGTAGGTTATCATTAAGAAATTTTAATGCCCACAAGTCTTTGTCTCTTCCCTATTTTCTTTTTTGATTTTTCCATTGGATGGTCATTATGGGAGAAGATGGCAACACTGGGTCATTTACTTTTCAAAGAAGGAGAAAGTGAGGCAAGAAGAAGTGCGGGGTGATTTCCCCAAGGTCAAAAAAACTGATCAGTAGTAGAGTTAGGATTAGACTCTAAATGTACCTGATTCCAAAGCCCAGGTTCTTTAAAATATGATATAGATATAGATATATGATATATATTGTACAAAAAAAAATTATTTCTTCTAATAATCAGACCTGAATTTCCAAGATCTTCACATATTTCCCTAGTGATTATACAAATAAGTGGGGCATATAAAGTCTTTCAGGCCTTGTTTTCTAGCTTATTATTGGAATTTTACCACAGTATCTCTCTTTCTGGAGGTAATTTGGGGCCTTGTGACCCTTCACTGGGACAGCCAGTATTTGTGCGGAGTCTGCCCTACCTAGAATGAACAGCAGAGGGAGCCATCAGCTCTCTCGCTCGCTCGCTCGCTCGCTCTGCAAGGCAGGTGGCCGCAAGTTACTGCTGCCCTTCCTTCCAGTTTCAAAAACATCTTCCTCCAAAAGAATATTTAAGGAGTTGGGGAGAGAGAAGGAGGTGGAAGAGACTACTTGGACACTTTTAGAGAGAAAAGCGCAGTGACCACTGGGGCTTGGAGCAGGCAAGCAGCATGTGGGAAAACAACAGTGTCTGCAAAGGTGGGTGTTTGCAGACGCGGTGTCTGTATGCGGTGGGGACTGGCTTCAGACAGGATGCCCGTGTTAGCCACATCTGCCTCTCACTACCGAAGTTATCCTGGGGAAAGGGCTTCATTTACCTGAACCTCCGTTTTCCTCATCTGCAAGACAGCAATAATACCTGCCTTGCCAATTTCATAGGATTTGTTGCAAGGATTAAATAAGGTACAAAGTGCATGCAAAGGGCATGTAGAAGACGTAATGAAGGTAAGACACAGCATACACTGAGTGCTTATCTTGTGCCGGATTAGCGCTTTACATGTGCAAACACGCCTAACATGGTAACAAGGGCCAGAGATAGGGAGACTTCATGGACCATCTGCTCTGCCAAGGGACCCAAATGAAAGCAGTGAGGTACCATTTTTGATAAAGTAAACATAACCAACTTTGGAAATTCTCCTGTCATTAACTACATGTATCTGTTACTTCATAGTTCTAAGTCATGTTTTCCTTTCAGGAAGATGAGAATAACAACACCTACTGTGATTCACAGATGGTGAGAGATCATCTAATTCTTGCCTCATCTTTCTCCGTCTTCTTTTGGCTGCAGGAGTTTCTTACCCACTTGTTTATAGAACTGAGAACACAGTTCCAATCTCTGGAGCGCAACCTCAGGCCCTGCAATCGCATCCTAGGGAGGACCACGGCCAGCCACAGATCCACAACCCCTTGTGGGGTCTAACAGAACTAATTCCTCAGCATATTCATTTCACTGCCTATATGAATCCACAAACATTGCACACATCCCAAACCAAAGCCTTCTTTTTAAAATATTTATATGTTATTATTTATTCGGCTGAGTTGGGTCTTAGTTATGGCACTTGAGATCTTCAGTCTTCGTTGTGGCATGCAGAATTTTTAGTTGCAGCATGTGGGATCTAGTTTCCTGACCAAGAATTAAACCCAGGCCCCCTGTGTTGGGAGCATGGAGTCTTAGCCACTGGACCACCAGGGAAGTCTCTCCAAAGCTTATTAACCAAGAAATTGTTTTGAAAGAACTAATGATTAGGTTCAAAAAGTGTATGTTCTTATGTTGAGCATCATTCACAATTGTATGAAAGTCTTGATTTCAAATAAGCTGCCTCCCTGTTGATTCACCCTCATTTCCCAATTTGTCATACTGAATGTTCTGATTTGCAAATTGAAAAATAAAGTCAAATTATTTTTTATACTTGGAAACCCTTCTTTTGAAAAATTCTATATCAATAAGTAGAAATCACTTTAAGATTAATTGAGTCCATTTGTTAAGAAAAATTAGCCAAAGTTTGGAAAGAAGGCAGACAGAGAACGATGTGCCCTTCAGTGTCATGCTGGAAACTCGTCTCTCATTCCCTAGCAGATGGACCTGTGTTTGACCTGCTGCTTACTATTGATTGGGACCAAGACTCTTTGAAGTTAGATAACTTGTAGATTTTCACCAGGTAGAATTGTAAACAATTTCTCTACTATGGTAAACTTAACCACAAAGTTATGGTTTTATCGCTCAGAATGATGGTAACCAGGTTTGCATCTAAGAGTCATGACATGCCTAAAATTTCTTGACGCCAAACTTTACCACTAATTCTCTTGTTAATGAATTTAATAACTCTTTGATGTTTATTCATTCCATATTTGTATACAAATATTTTTTTTAATTTTTAAAGTTATTCTTTGACATCCCTCTCCTTTCCCTACTCTCTACCATTGCATCACAAATGGTAAAACAAAATTCCTGATCACGTATCACAAGCCAGAAGGGGCTGCAAAATACAAACAGTCTTATTCCTAAAAACTGCCAGGAAAACAAAAATTACTCTATACTGAAATGAAATCTACGACCTTTAGGACAAACAGTCTAATAGATGTACAAGTAACTACTTTCCAAAGATCAGCTTGTCCTGTTAGCTGAGGGTATACTCTTCAGATCTACATTCTAGTGTATATATCACGAGGCAGAGTTGCTCATGGTGTCTTAATCCATTCAACAGCAATTGACTGAGTGCATACTACTTGCCAGGGACTATTCTGGCTGTCAGCAATGCAGCAATTAACAAAATAGACCAAGCCTATGCATCTGTTCCAGTGGGAAGGCAGACAATAAATAAGTTAATATAAAGGGAGTCAGATAAGTATGATGAAGAAAATAAAGCAGACTACAAGAGATAGAAGATGTGGGAAGTAGAGGGGGAAGTAGCAGTTTTCTAAATGGTTGTCATGGAAGGTCTCATTTAGATGGTGACATTCAAATGGAGGCCTGGAGCCTTTATAAAATATTTTAGGTGCTACATGGAGAACAGACGAAATGAGGACAAAAATGAAAGCCTGACGACCAGCTATGAGGTTATCAGCTGTAACCTAGGTAACAGATACTGGGGTTTATTTCAGGTGGAGGAGCAATGATGCTGGACATATTTTGAAGGTAGTGCCTACAGGATTTCCAAATGAATTAAAAGAAAAAAGACAGGAATCCAGAAAAACTGTTAGACTGGAACTGTTACTCAACAAAATGAGAACTGTAGAAGAATAACTTGAGGATAATATCAGGATTTTAAGTTTGGACTGATTTATTTTAAGATGCCAATTAAATAAACAAATAAAGATTTCTGGTAGACAATTGACTGTGAGTTGCAGTTATGTTTCAAGCTGGAACATAAATGTGGGTCTTTAAAGCCAGGGACCAGTCTGAATAAGAAAAGGAGTATAGAAAGAGATATCTGAGAAATGAGTTCTGTGGCATGCAATTGTTCAAAGGTGTAGCAGATCACAACAGCACAGAAATATGAGAAGAAGCAGTTAGTGAAATAAGAGGAAAACATCCTGAAAGAAGGGGATTCAAAAGAAAGACACACAAGAACTTAAACAGATGCTTGCGCACCAGTTTTTCACAATACCACCGTTTTTCACAATCGCCAACTGATAGAGACAACCCCAATGTCCATCGACTGATGAATGGATAACAAAATTCACTATATCTATTCAATGGAATATTATTCATTCTTAAAAAGCAAGGAAACTCTGATACATGTTACAATATGGATGAAACTTGAAGACTTTACACTAAGTAAATAAACCAGGAACAAAAGGAAAAAATTTATTATATGATTCTACTTAATTATCTAGGCAATAGAGACATAAAGTTATCAGCAAATAAGGAAGGTAGATATGGGAATGTATGTTTTAGTGACTATAGAATTTTTGTTTGGAATATGAAAAAGTTCTGGAAACGTACAGTAATGATGATTTTACATGTAAATGCTTTTAATGTACCAGATTTATACACTTAAAATAGTAAATTTATGTTATGTATACTTTCAATTCAGTTCAGTCACTCAATCGTGTCCAGCTCTTTGTGACCCCATGAACCACAGCACGCCAGGCCTCCCTGTCCATCACCAAATCCTGGAGTTTACCCAAACTCATGTCCATTGAGTCGGTGCCATCAAACCATCTCATCCTCTGTCATCCCCATCTCCTCCTGCCCTCAATCTTTCCCAGCATCAGGGTCTTTTCAAATGAGTCAGCTCTTTGCATCAGGTGGCCAAAGTATTGGAGTTTTAGCTTCAACATCAGTCCTTCCAATGAATACCCAGGACTGATCTCCTTTAGGATGGACTGGTTGGATCTCCTTGCAGTCCAAGGGACTCTCAAGAGTCTTCTCCAGCACCACAGTTCAAAAGCATCAATTCTTCGGCGCTCAGCTTTCTTCACAGTCCAACCCTCACATCCATACATGACCATTGGAAGAACCATAGCCTTGACTACAGACTTTTGTTGACAAAGCAATGTCTCTGGTTTTTAATATGCTATCTAGGTTGGTCATAACTTTCCTTCCAAGGAGCAAACGTCTTTTAATTTCATGGCTGCAATCACCATCTGCAGTGATTTTGGAGCCCCAAAAATTAAGTCTGACACTGTTTCCCCATCTATTTGCAATGAAGTAATGGGGCCGGATGCCATAATCTTAGTTTTCTCAATGTTGAGCTTTAAGCCAACTTTTTCACTCTCCTCTTTCACTTTCATCAAGAGGCTCTTTAGTTCGTTTTACTTTCTGCCATAAGGGTGGCATCATTTGCATATCTGAGATTATTGATATTTCTCCTGGCAGTCTTGATTCCAGCTTGTGCTTCCTCCAGCCCAGCATTTCTCATG
Source organism: Redunca redunca (assembly GCA_006410935.1). Lineage (NCBI taxonomy): Eukaryota > Metazoa > Chordata > Mammalia > Artiodactyla > Bovidae > Redunca > Redunca redunca. Next base: position 231,746 of record SJYQ01104745.1, read on the forward strand.
AGGTACTCTGCATATAAGTTAAATAAGCAGGGTGACAATATACAGCCTTGATGTACTCCTTTTCTTATTGGGAACCAGTCTGTTGTTCCACGTCCAGTTCTAACTGTTGCTTCCTGACCTGCATACAGATTTCTCAAGAGGCAGGTCAGGTGGTCTGGTATTCCCATCTCTTTCAGAATTTTCCACAGTTTCTTGTGATCCACACAGTCAAAGGCTTTGGCATAGTCAATACAGCAGAAATAGATGTTTTTCTGGAACTCTCTTGCTTTTTCCATGATCCAGCAAATGTTGGCAATTTGACCTCTGGTTCCTCTGCCTTTTCTAAAACCAGCTTGAACAGCTGGAAGTTCATGGTTCACGTATTGCTGAAGCCTGGCTTGGAGAATTTTGAGCATTACTTTACTAGCATGTGAGATGAGTGCAATTGTGCAGTAGTTTGAGCATTTTTTGCATTTCCTTTCTTTGGAATTGGAATGAAAACTGACCTTTTCCAGTCCTGTGGCCACTGCTGAGTTTCCCAAATTTGCTGGCATATTGAGTGCAGCACTTGAACAGCATCATCTTTTAGGATTTGAAAAAGCTCCACTGGAATTCCATCACCTCCACTAGCTTTTTTCATAGTGATGCTTCCTAAGGCCCATTTGACTTTGCATTCCAAGATGTCTGGCTCTAGGTGAGTGGTCACACCATCATGGTTATCAGGAGTGGTGGCTGCGACGGCACTGGAGCGGCCGAGAGGAGCTACCCCATGTCCAAGCTCAGGGGCAGTGGGCGAGAGGAGATACCCCACACCCAAGGTAAGGAGCAGTGGCTGTGCTTTGCTGGAGCAGCTGTGAAGAGACCCCATGTCCAAAGTAAGAGAAACCCAAGTAATACGGTAGGCACTGACAGAAGGCATCAGAGGGCAGGCAGACTTAAACTACAATCACAGAAAACTAGCCAATCTGATCACACGGACCACAGCTTGTCTAACTCAGTGAAATTAAGCCATACCATGTGGGGCCACCCAAGACGGGAGGGTCAGGGTGGAGAGGTCTGACAGAATGTGGTCCACTGGAGAAGGGAATGGCAAACCACTTCAGTATTCTTGCCTTGAGAACCCCATGAACAGTATATATAATTTACCATAATTTAAATATATATAATATATACATATAACTACAAACAACTTTGTCAAATGCTGCTAATTAGTTGAGTTTATAAGCTATCTATTATACACTGAAGCACCTCAAAACTCAATGACTTAATCATTTTCTGCTTATTATTCTGATGGTCGATAATTTGGACAGGGCTTGGTAGGTAGTATTTTGGATTTTTTCCCTCAGGTTTATTGAGGAATAATTAACGTATAATATTGTGTAAGTTTAAGGCATACAGTGTGCTTGTGTGATACACTTCTATATTGCAAAATTATTACCACCATATTGTTAGCTAATAGCTGCATTATGGTCCATAATTACCATTACTTTTTGCAGTGAAAACATTTGAGATCTACTCTTTTAGTAACTTTCAACCAGATAATGTAATATTATTAACTATTATCCTGTTGTACATTAGATTTTCAGAATTTATTCATCATATAAAGAAGTTTATACTCTTTGACCAACATCTCCCCTTTTCCCCTACTTCCTAGCCCCTGGTAACCTTCAAACCAGCAGTTTAGTCTCTATTTCTATAAGTTGGGCTTTTCAAAATTCCACATAAGCAATATTATGCAGTGTTTCTTTCTCTGTCTGACTTACCCGTCCATGTTGCTGGAAATGGCAAGATTTCATCTTTCTCATGGCTCTATAAGATTCCATTGAATGTATATCCACTTATCCATTGATGGACAGCTAGGTTGATTCCTTATCTTGGCCATTGTGAATAATGCTACAATCATCAAAGCTATGGTTTTTCCCATAGTCATGTATGGATGTGAGAGCTGGACCATAAAGAAACCTGAGTGCTGAAGAATTGATGCTTTTGAACTGTGGTGTTGGAGAAGACTCTTCAGAGTCCCTTGGACTGCAAGGAGATCCAACCAATCAATCCAAAAGGAAATCAAACTTGAATATTCATTGGACGAACTGTTGCTGAAGCTGAAGCTCCAATAATTTGGCCACCTGATGTGAAGAGCTGACTCACTGGAAAAGACCCTGATGCTGGGAAGGACTAAAGACAAAGGGAGAAGGGAGTGGCAGAGGATGAGATGGTTGGATAGCATCACTGACTCAGTGGACATAAATTTGAGCAAACTCCAGGAGATGGTGGACGAAGGAGTTTTGTGTGCTACAGTCTATGAGGTCACAAAGAGTTAGACATGATTTAACGACTGAACGACTGAACAACAACTAACATGGGTGTGCTTCTAACTCCTTTATTTTCATTTCCTTTAAATGTATATCCAGAAATGGAATTGTTGGATCCTGTGGTAGTTCTAATGTTTTTAAGTAACTTCCATAATGTTTTCCATAACGGCCAAGCCAAACATTGCCTTTTCTCCACATACTTGCTGCTGCTGCTGCTAAGTCACTTCAGTCGTGTCCGACTCTGTGCGACCCCACAGATGGCAGCCCACCAGGCTCCCCTGTCCCTGGGATTCTCCAGGCAAGAACACTGGAATGGGTTGCCATTTCCTTCTCCAATGCATGAAAGTGAAAAGTGAAACTGAAGTCGCTCAGTCATGTCCGACTCGTAGCGACCCCATGGACTGCAGCCTACCAGCTCCTCCATCCATGGGATTTTCCAGGCAAGAGTATTGGAGTGGGGTGCCATCACCTTCTCCACCACACACTTGCTAGCATTTGTTATTTTTTGTCTTTTTGATGCTAGCCATTCTAATAGGTGTAAGGTGATATCTCTTTGTAGTTTTGATTTACATTTCCCTGATGATTAGTAATACTGAGCACCTTTTCAAGTACCTGTTGGCCATTTGTATGTATTCTTCTATACATACAAATAGAATAGACATATTCTTCTATACATACTTAGACTAGACATTCTAAAATGCCTGTTTTTTCTCCCCTTATTTTTAATCAAATTGGGGTTTTGTTGTTGTTGTTAGATTGTCTGAATTCTTTATATATCATACATATTAACACTTTATTCAATATATTATTTGCAAATATATTCTCCTGTTCTGTAGGTTGATTTTCATTTTCTTTTGCTGTGCAGAAATATTTTTCAATGTGATGTAGTTCCATTTGATTTTTTCACTTGTGGTTTTGGTATCATATCCCCAAAATTATTACCCAATCAAACATCAAGGAGTTTCTTCTTTATGTTTTCCTGTAGGGGTTTGATAGTATCAGGTTTTATGTTTGTCTTTAATTCATTTGGAGTCAATTTTTTTTGAGAGGTGTTAAGATCGGGATCCAATTTCCTTGCTCTGAATGTAGTTATCCAGGGTTTCCAGTATCATTTATTGAAGAGACTGTCCTTCCTCCATTAAATATTCTTGGCTCCTTTGTCTCCTGTTAGTTGATTGTATATATGAGGGTTTATTTCCGGGCTCTCTATTGTTTTCCATTGATCACATGCCTATTTTCAGGCCATGACAATATTTTTTCAATCACTTTAGCTTTGTAGTATACTTTGAGATGAAGCGTGATGCCTCTGGTTTTGTTCTTCTTTCTCATGAATCGTTTGGCAACTCTAGTTCTTTTTGGTTCCATACAAAGCTTAGGATTGTGATTTCTATTACTGTGTAAACGGCTTCGGAATTTTGATAGAGATTACATTGAATCTACAGATGATTTTAGGTAGTATGGACACTTTAACAATACTAATTCTTCTGATCCATGAACACAGGATATCTTTCCATTTGTTCATGTCTTCTTCAGTTTCTTTCATTAGGCCACGTAGTTTTCATTGTACAGATCTTTCAGCTCCTTGATGAAATGTATTCCTAAGTGTTTTATTTCTGATGCAATTGTGAATGAGATAGGTTACTTCATTTCTTTTTCAGATATTTTGTTGTTAGTGTATAGAAACATAACTGATTTCTGAATGTTAATTTTATATCCTGCAACTTTCCTGAATTCACTCATTAGTTTCAGCAGTTTTTGGTTGAGTCTTTAGGATTTCCTACATATAAATCACATCATCTGTAAACAAAGACAGTTTTACTTCTTCCTTTCTTGTTTGCATGCCTCTTAAAATCTTTGTCTTGCCTAATTGCTCTAGTTAAGACTTCCTGTACTATGTTGAATAAGGGGTGAGAATGGGCACCCTCAACTTGTTCCTGATCTTAGAGAGAAAGCTTTCAATTTTTCACCATTGAGTATACTGTTAACTGTGAGGTTATTATTTATAGCTTTAATTATGTTGAGATACGTTCCAGCTATACCCAATTTTTTGAAAGTTTTATTCATGAAATCATGTATTTTGTCAAATGCTTTTTCCTCGTCTATCGAGATAATCATAAGACTATTACCTTTCATTCTACTAACATAATGTATCCCATTTATTGACTTGCCGAAGCTGAATCATACTTGCATCCCAGGGATAAATCCTACTTGATCATGGTGTGTAATCCTTTTAATGTGCTATTGAGTTCAGCTTGCTAACATTTTGTTGAGAATTTTTGCACTGGGGTATTGATCTATATATTTCTTATAGAGTCCTTATCTGGTTTTGGTAGCAGGATAATTCTTGTCTCATAAAATGAGTTTTGAAGTATTCCTTCCTTTTCAATTTTTTGGAAGAGCTTGAGAAGGATTGGTATTAATTCTTTAAATATTTGGTAGAATTCACCAGTGAATCAAGCTTATCTTGGGATTTTCTGTGTTGGGAGAGTTTTGAGTACTTATTCAATCTCCTTATTCATTATTGGTCTATTAAGATTCTTCTTTCTTTCTGATTCAGTCCTGGTACGTTCTAGGAATTTATGCCTATCTTCTAGGTTATCCAGTGTGTTGGCGTGTAATTATGATGTTTTACATCTCTGTATTATTAATTGTTTCCTCCTTCATTTCTGATTGTATTTGAGTGTTATTATCTGAAATGTAATCTTTGTATTGGTACATGTGCTCCATTCTTCTTGCTCCTTCTTGTGGCAGAATTCTTAAGCTTTTTTGTCTTTTCTGGTTCTTACCAGTCACTAGGCTGGCTAGTGGAAACCTCCCTGCTGTTTTCCAGAAGATGGCATTAAATTCAAGTTTGTGGTTTCTCCTTGCCCACTGATAGTGGCCTGTCTTCTGAATGCTCCCAGTCTATCTGGAGCTCTCTATAAATGCTCTGTGTGGAAGTACATACCAGTAAGGGCTTTCCTGGTGGCTCAGACAGTAAAGAATCCGCCTGCCATGCAGGAGACCCGGGTTTGATCCCTGGGTTGGAAAGATCCCCTGGAGGAGAGCATGACAACCCACTCCAGTACTCTTGCCTGGAGAATCCCTATGGACAGAGGAGGCTGATAGGCTACAGTCCATGGGGTTGCAAAGAGTCGGACATTACTGTGTGACTAAGCACACCAGTAATCGGTACAGAGCTGGGGAAGGTGTGGGTTCGGCACTTGAAGCCTTGGAGGTGCCCCTTGGGTCTGATAGACTGATTCCTGGGTTCGGTACTCCCAGAGGCTTAGGTAGACTTCCTGCTGAATGCAGTCAGAAGGAATGAAGTCCCTTCTTTGCTTCTTTCCCAATCTCCTCCCCCACCTCAGCCGTGGAGGTCCCACCTCAGTTCTCTGGGTGTTGCTGGAGAGAAATGGGTTGCTCCAGCCACTTTCTGCACAGCTAGGGTAGCCAGGCACTCATACTCACAGCTATCCTTTTTCCCCAGGGAGAATTCACCTCCTGGTTGGATAAGTTTCCCCTCCCCCAACTCCCACACACATTCCCTACCCACTCCCCCAGGCACAGTGTTTCCTTGTGAGGGGTGGGAGAACTGGGAAAGTTTCTCTCACCCTCACCTTCACAGCAACCAAACATTTTTTTTCTAAAATAGTGTGCTGGAATCTCTTCTTGGGAAAACTGTACTTTTGCAAATTCTCTCTCATGCATGAATATCTACCCAGGGCAGCACTCTCCAGCATTTTTCCTGGCTGTACTGAGAGAGGTCTGGGTAAGTTTGCTGGCTGCCCAGTTCCACAGCCCATACCAAGGTCTGTCTGCCTATTATTGAATCCACAGGTGGGCACGACTCATCCAAGATTCCTTGGCAATATGGTGCTAGATCCCACAACACCCACAGAGGCCCTTATGTTCATGGATGGGATATTTCATTGTTTGAAAGTAAAAGTGTTAATCTCTCAGTTGTGTCTGACTCTTTGCTACGCTATGGACTATAGCCCACAAGTCTCCTCTATCCAGGGAATTCTTAGGTAAGAATTCTGGAGTGTAGTCAGTATTCTGCCATTCCCTTCTCTAGGGCATCTTCCTGACCCAGAGATCAAACCTGTGTCTCCCCCACTGCAGGTAGATTCCTTAACATCTGAGCCACTGGGGAAGCCCATTTCATTGTTTAAAAGGGAGGATATAAAGGAGAACTGTCTTACACCACCCTGATGCTGACACTGTTCCTAGGCAGCACGTCTAATGGTCTTGCTTAGAGACACTTAAGCATCTGCAGTCAGATTGATCTTGGGTGACCTCAGCCTGCAGAGGCTTGGAGTGGGGCTTTGATTCCCAGCCAGGGATTAAGATCAGGTCACAATAGCAAAAACACCAGATCCTAGCCACTAGACCAGTCATCAGTGACAAGGGCTGTGACTCTTTTGACTGTGCAAAAAAGAATTTCTAAAAAGATGGGAAATAATGAAGCAAATATTTATTAAGAGGAAAAAGTACAGTGTATGTGGATAGACACATGGGCAGACTCAGAGGGAGAGTCCCTGAGTTGTGCCCTCGTGGCAGTTTAAATCATTTACATGGAGCATTTCTTCCAGTTTTCCTTTGGCCAAACTTTTTGATTTGCCTGGATCATAGTCCACATTTGGTATATGTCATGATTCTTCCATATGTGTGAATGCATCTCTTAGCCAAGATGGATTTTATCGAACAGGCGTATGGGTAGAGCATCCCTTGATGTCACCTCCCCCTTTGATCTCCAGTGAGCCTTTCTGTGCAGATGTGGTCAGGGAGGTCTCCTGACTTCGGGAATGAGGAATATGTGGTCTGGGCAAAGTCCATTCTTCTCCCTCAGTTGTCCTGCTCTTCTCGTCTTGGAGTTTTGGTCCATACAGAATGAATCTCCAATTGCTTTACCATGTGTTGGGGCAGGAGGGGACATCAACCTTTCTGCCTCAAGACAACAGGATGGCTGGGAACTGGCTCTTTCCCAATGGCCTCAGTCACAGAGCAGGAGGTCAGTTTGGGCTTCCATACCTTGATTCTCCTGCACATCACCTCTCCAGCAGAATAGCGCAGATTTGTTTCCTTGGCAAATGGGCTCCAAGAGTGACAGTATCAAAGCACAAATGCTTATCAAACTTATGCTTGCTTCAGACTTGTGATGTTTCATCAGTCAACACAAGGCCCATGGCCAGTCCAGAGTTTATGTGGAAGAATACCACATTGGGGTGGATCCTGAGATACATGACTCTTTGGAGATAGTAATATAACAATGTCTCATAATTCAATAAGATGCAGTTAGAGAACTGGAGAGAGAAATAACCAACTCCAGCCCTGCCTTCCTGTCTCACTTAAGGATGAGAAATGGAATGTTTTCTGCCATATTAGTCATCAGTGATTGCAGCCCTCTAACATTAGGAAACTTGCGATGTGAAAATATAGGATATGAGCCCAGATAGCTGAGGTGCATATCGAAGGAATGATTGCAGTGAGCCTAGATTCTTGCATCTTCCCATACATAGGAAAGCACTAAACTCCTTAACTTGGGAAATCTGACTTTTTTTAAATTAATGATGTACTTTTGATGTTCAGGCTACTTACGCTTTGTTGCAGAACTTCTGTATAACCTGGCTCCCCACTCGCCTCCTCAGAGCAGTTCTATCAGGGTTACTTGAGATGCTGCCTCCTGGGATTGAAGTCCTAAAAATTCCTTCAAAATGAAACACAACTCTCAATAAGGTTGTGAATAATTTATTTCAACAAGGGCAAAGGAGGTAGAAGCTGAAAAGCACTTGTGAAGATCAGAGTCTAGGAACACAGGCTCATTAGAAGACTGAGACTTAATCATAGCAGTGTGGATTTTACTGATCATCTTGACAAGTTCCACAATTAGGGAATGAGAGAAAACATTGTTGAAGGGTGTTTAAGAGGAAAGTGGAGATGAAGGAGACAGTGAGAACAGACAGCTCAAACGGGATTGTGGTAAAAGGGTGAATAAAGGTGTATGGAGGGAGATATGAGATAAAGAGTGGTTGGTTGGTTGGTTGGTTGGTTTCTTTTATTGAGAAATACTGTAACACGCTTTTATGCTGATAGAAAAGACAAACAGATGATTCATGGGACTACTGTTTCTCTGTACTCTCTGTAGGACAGTTGTTAACACCTGCTTTAAAGATTTTCAAGGCCAAAATTACTTTGTCATCCTTGAAGTCAAGCACTTTAAGGATACCACCAAGCATGTGCTGAGGCAGATCTAAAATTCCTTTCATTTAAAAATAAAAGTCTTGCCTTTTTTGCCCACAGGTGCCCTTCTGTATAGGTCACGTAATTTTTGTAATATTGCCATTGAATGTCAATTCCTAACTCCCATCCTCATCCTTCCCCACTGCTGATGTGGATCCCAAAGCACAATGAGTTTTCCTGTGGGTGATATAAAACACCAGCAATTCTGTCTCTCATTTGCAAATTATCTCCCTTCAAGTTCCTAGAAAAAGCTAGGCCAGTAGCAATGATATTCAGAGAAAACTGATCAACAAATTAGTTTTCATCTACTCCTCCAGTCAGCAAAAACAAAACCTGGAGCTGACTCTGGCTCAGATCATCAGCTCCTTATGCAAAATTAAGGCTTAAATTGAAGGAAGGAGGGAAAACCACTAAGCCATCTATGTATGACCTAAATCAAACCCTTATGATTATGTACTGGAGGTGACAAATAGATTTAAGAGATTAGATCTGAGACAGAGTGCCTGAAGAAATATGGGTGGAGGTTTGTAACACTGTACAAGAAGTGATGATCAAAAACATTCCCAAGAAAAAGAAATGCAAGAAGGCAAAGTGGTTATCTTAGGAGGTCTCTTGAGAGTCCCTTGGACTGTAAGGAGATCCAACCAATCCATTCTAAAGGAGATCAGCCCTGGGATTTCATTAGAAGGAATGATGCTAAAGCTGAAACACCAGTACTTTGGCCACCTCATGTGAAGAGTTGACTCATTGGAAAAGACTCTGATGCTGGGAGGGATTGGGGGCAGGAGGAGAAGGGGACGACAGAGGATGAGATGGCTGGATGGCATCACCGACTCGATGGACATGAGTCTGAGTGAACTCCGGGAGTTGGTGATGGACAGGGAGGCCCGGTGTGCTGCGATTCATGGGGTCACAAAGAGTCGGACACAAATGAGCAACTGAACTGAACTGAGATCTTACAAATAGCTGAGGAAAGAAGAGAAACGAAAGGCAAAGGAGAAACGGAAAGATATACCCAACTGAATGCAGAGTTCCAAAGAATAGCAGGGAGAGAAAAGAAGCGTTCTTAAGCAAACAAGGCAAAGAAATAGAGGAGAAAAATAGAATGGGAAAGACAAGCGATCTCTTCAAGACAATTGGAGACACCAAGGGAATACTTCAGGCAAAGATGAGCGCAATAAAGGTAAAAAAGTGTCAAGAACCTAATAGAAGCAGAAGAGGTTAAGAAGAGGTGGCAAGAATATCCAGAAGAATTGTACAGAAAAGGTCTTAATGACCCAGATAACCACAATGGTGTGGTCACCAAACTAGAGCCAGACAGCCTGAAGTGTAAAATCAGGTGGGCCTTAGGAAGCATTACTGCAAACAAAGCTAGTGAAGGTGATGGAATTCCAGTTGAGCTACTTCAAATCCTAAAAGATGATGCTGTTCAAGTGCTGCACTCAATATGCCAGCAAATTTGGAAAACTCAGCAGTGGCCACAGGACTGGAAAAGGTCAGTTTTCATTCCAGTCCCAAAGAAAGGCAATGACAAAGAATGTTCAAACCACCACACAATTTCAGTCATTTCACATGCTAGCAAGGTAGTGCTCAAAATCGTTCAAGCTAGGCTTCAATAGTACATGAACCAAGAACTTCCAGATGTACAAGCTGGACTTAGAGAAGGCAGAGGAACCAGAGATCAAATTGCCAACATCCATTGGATCATAGAAAAAGCAAGGAAATTCCAGAAAAGCATCTATTTATTCTTCACTGCCTATGCTAAAGCCTTTGACTGTGTGGATCACAACAATCTGTGGAAAATTCTTAAAGAGATGGGAATACCAGACCACCTGACCTGCCTCCCGAGAAATCTGTATGCAGGACAAGAAGAAAGATTTAGAACCGGAGATGGAACAATGGACTGCTTCAAAATTGGGAAAGGAGTACATCAAGGCTGTATATTGCCACCCTGCTTATTTATCTTTTATGCAAAGTACATCATGGGAAATGCCACACTCTGGAAGACTTAAAAGCTGGAATCAAGATTGCCTGGTGAATTGTCAACAACCTCAGGTGTGCAGGTAATACCACTCTAACAGCAGAAAATGAAGAACCTCTTGATGAAGGTGAAAGAGGAGAGTGACAAAGCTGGCTTGAAACTCAACATTCAAAACACTAAGATCAAGGCATCTGGTCCCATCACTTCATGGCAAATAGATGGGGAAAAAGTGGAAAGAGTGACAGACTTTATTTTCTTGGGCTCCAAAATTGCTGTGATCGGTGACTGCAGCCACAAAATTAAAAGACCCTTGCTCCTTGGAAAAAAAAAAGCTGTGACCAACCTAGACAGCACATTGAAAAGCAGAGATATCACTTGGGCAACAAAGGTCCATCTAGTCAAAACTATGGTTTTTCCAGTAGTCATGTACAGATGTGGGAGTTGGACCATAAAGAAGGCTGAGTGCTGAAGAACTGATGTTTTCAAACTGTGGAGTTGAAGAAGGCTCTTGAGAGTCACTTGGACAGCAAGGAGATCAAACCAGTCAATCCTAAAGGAAATCAACCCTGAATATTCATTGGAAGGACTGATGCTGAAGCTGAAACTCCAATATCCTGGTGACTTCATGCAAAGAGCCTACTCATTGGAAAAGACCTTGATACTGGGAAAGATTGAGGGCAAGAGGAGAAGGGGTGACAGAGGATGAGATTGTTGGATAGCATCACCTACTCAATGGATATGAGTTTGAGCAAACTCTGGGAGATAGTGAAGGATAGGGAAGCCTGGCATGCTACAATCCTTGGAGTCTCAAAGAGTTGAACACAACTGTTACCAATAACAACAACTCCTCCAAAGTCTCTAAATTCACTTTTTACATCAGATTGGATATCTAAGAGAGAAATAGTAAATGTCATCCATTTATGACTTCCTGACTCCTCTTACTGAGTTACATTTCTATGTTATTCTCTCATCTTCTCCTAAGAAACAACCATATTTAGCACTTACATGTGTGTCATGAGAGTTTCAAGTGATTTTTATTCTTTTCTTTGAGTAAAAGTCTTCTTTATTACTGATAAGAGAATCAGTTTCTCTCTGACATATAATGGGCTTGGAAGTGGTCGTTTCTGTCCTCCCAAGAAAAGAAGCTCAACAAATTGAAAATCAACAACCCTTCTTAGATCTAAAAAGTTGAAGTCACAGAGAAATGGGTGAACACAGAGAAACAGTTTCCTGGAAGCAGGAGCCCATGCTAGAGCCAGTGTAGGTACAAACCTTTGCTAGAGGCTATGTGTGCACCAGCCATAAGTTAAAAATCCCAGAGGCCCGGTCTTAGTGGACCCTAACTTTCATAAGCTTTACCTTCAGAAGGCCCATCAGGTCCTCAAAGTAAAAAACTAGATTAGAGAAAATATCCCTTATGTTTCTGGCAAAGGGAGAGGACAAAGAGGTTTTTTAAAACAATTCCATAGCATTCTGTTTTTGTTTTTATTTATTTATTTAGTTTTGCTCATGCTTCCTTTCTGACCTTAATATTTTTTTAGTATAAATTTTTTTATATTAATTGGATGCTAATTACTTTACAATATTGTATTGGTTTTGCCATACAACAACATGAATCCACCACGGATATACAGATGTTCCCCAACCTGACCTTTCCTTCCACCTCCCTCCCCATCCTATGGCTCTGGGTCATCCCAGTGCATGAGCCCCGAGCACCCTGTATCATGCATCAAACCTGGACTGGCGATTCATTTCACATATGATAATATACATGTTTCAATGCCATTCTCCCAAATCATCCCACCCTTGCCCTCTCCCACAGAGTCCAAAAGACTGTTCTATAGAACTGTGTCTCTTTTGCTGTATCGCATACAGGGTTATTGTTACCATCTTTCTAAATTCCATATATATGCGTTAGTAAACTGTATTGGTGTTTTTCTTTCTGGCTTACCTCACTCTGTATAATAGGCTCCAGTTTCATCCACCTCATTAGAACTGATTCAAATGTATTCTTTTTAATAGCTGAGTAATACTCCATTGTGTATAGGTTACCACAGCTTTCTTATCCATTCATCTGCTGATGGACATCTAGGTCGCTTCCATGTCCTGGCTATTATAAACAGTGCTGCGATGAACATTGGGGTACACATGTGTCTTTCAATTCTGATTTCCTCGATGTGTATGCCCAGCAGTGGGATTGCTGGGTCATAAGGCAGTTCCACTTCCAGTTTTTTAAGGAATCTCCACACTGTTGTCCATAGTGGCTGTACTAGTTTGCATTCCAACTAACAGTGTAAGAGGGTTCCTTTTTCTTCACACCCTCTCCAGCATTTATTGCTTGTAGACTTTTGGATAGCAGCCATTCTAACTGGCATGAAATGGTACCTCATTGTGGTTTTGATTTGCGTTTTTCTGATAATGAATGATGTTGAGCATCTTTTCATATGTTTTTTAACCATCTGTATGTCCTCTTTGGAGAAATGTCTGTTTAGTTCTTTGGCTCGTTTTTTGATTGGGTCATTTATTTTTCTGGAATTGAGCTGCAGGAGTTGCTTGTATATTTTTGAGATTAATTCTTTGCCAGTTGCTTCATTTGCTATTATTTTCTCCCATTCTGAAGGCTGTCTTTTCACCTTGCTTATAGTTTCCTTTGTTGTGCAGACGCTTTTAATTTTAGTTAGGTCCCATTTGGGTTTTTTGTTTGTTTGTTTGTTTGTTTTTTTGCTTTTATTTCCAATATTCTGGGAGGTGGGTCATAGAGGATCCTGCTGTGATTTATGTCGGAGAGTGTTTTGCTTATGTTCTTCTCTAGGAGTTTTATAGTTTCTGGTCTTACATTTAGATCTTTAATCCATTTTGAGTTTATTTTTGTGTATGGTTTAGAAAGTGTTCACAGTTCAGTTCAGTTGCTCAGTCGTGTCTGCTCAGTCTTTGTGACCCCATGAATCGCAGCACGCCAGGCCTCCCTGTCCATCACCAACTCCCGGAGTTCACTCAGACTCACGTCCATCGAGTCGGTGATGCCATCCAGCCATCTCATCCTCTGTCGTCCCCTTCTCCTCCTGCCCCTAATCCCTCCCAGCATCAGAGTCTTTTCCAATGAGTCAACTCTTCGCATGAAGTGGCCAAAGTACTGGAGTTTCAGCTTCAGCATCATTTCCTCCAAAGAAATCCCAGGGCTGATCTCCTTCAGAATAGACTGGTTGGATCTCCTTGCAGTCCAAGGGACTCTCAAGAGTCTTCTCCAACACCACAGTTCAAAAGCATCAATTCTTTGGTGCTTAGCTTTCTTTACAGTCCAACTCTCACATCCATACATGACCACAGGAAAAACCATAGCCTTGAATAGATGGACCTTTGCTGGCAAAGTAATGTTTCTGCTTTTCAATATGCTATCTAGTTTGGTCATAACTTTTCTTCCAAGGATTAAGTGTCTTTTAATTTCATGGCTGCAGTCACCATCTGCAGTGATTTTGGAGCCCCAAAAAATAAAGTCTGACACTGTTTCCACTGTTTCCCCATCTATTTCCCATGAAATGATGGGACCAGATGCCATGATCTTCGTTTTCTGAATGTTGAGCTTTAAGCCAACTTTTTCACTCTCCACTTTCACTTTCATCAAGAGGCTTTTTAGCTCTTCATCACTTTCTGCCATAAGGGTGGTGTCATCTGCATATCTGTTCTAGTTTCATTCTTTTACAAGAGATTGATCAGTTTTCCCAACACCACTTGTTAAAGAGATTGTCTTTTATCCATTGTATATTCTTGCCTCCTTTGTCAAAGATAAGGTGTCCACAGGTGTGTGGGTTTATCCCTAGGCTTTATATTTTGTTCCATTGATCTATATTTCTGTCTTTGTGCCAGTACCATACTGTCTTGATGACTGTGGCTTTGTAGTAGAGCCTGAAGTAAGGCAGGTTGATTCCTCCAGTTTCATTCTTCTTTCTCAAGAAGAAAGAAGAGTGGCTTGCTTTGGCTATTCAAGGATTTTTGTATTTCCATAAAAATTGTGAAATTATTTGTTCTAGCTCTGTGAAAAATACTGTTGGTAGCTTGATAGGGATTGAATTGAATCTATAGATTGCTTTGGGTAGTATACTCATTTTCACTATATTGATTCTTCCAACACATGAACATGGTATATTTCTCCATCTATTAGTGTCCTCTTTGATTTCTTTCACAGTGTTTTATAGTTTTCTATATATAGATCTTTTGTTTCTTTAGGTAGATATATTCCTAAGTATTTTATTCTTTTCATTGTAATGGTGAATGAAATTATTTCCTTAATTTCTCTATTTTCTCATTATTAGTGTATAGGAATGCAAGGGATTTCTGTGTGTTGATTTTATATCCTGAAACTTTACTATATTCATTGATTAACTCTAGTAATTTTCTGGTGGGGTCTTTAGGGTTTTCTATGTAGAGGCTCACATCATCTGCAAACAGTGAGTTTTACTTCTTCTTTTCCAATCTGGATTCTTTTTATTTCTTTTTCTGCTCTGCGTGCTGTAGCCAAAACTTCCAAAACAATGTTGAATAGTAGTGGTGAGAGTGGGCACCCTTGTCTTGTTCCTGACTTTAGGGGAAATGCTTTCAAGTTTTCACCATTGAGGATAATGTTTGCTGTGGGTTTGTCATATATAGCTTTTATTATGTTGAGGTATGTTCCTTCTAGTCCTGCCTTCTGGACGTTCTTTCATAAATGGGTGTTGGATTTTGTCAAAGGCTTTCTCTGCATCTATTGAGATAATGATATGGCTTGTATTTTTCAATTTGTTGATGTGGTGTATTACATTGATTCATTTGTGGATATTGAAGAATCCTTGCATCCTTGAGATAAAGCCCACTTGGTCATGGTGTATGATCTTTTTAATGTGTTGTTGGATTCTGATTGCTAGAATTTTGTTAAGGATTTTTGCATGTATGTTCATCAGTGATATTGGCCTGTAGTTTTCTTTTTTTGTGGCATCTTTGTTAGGTTTTGGTGTTAGGGTGATGGTGGCCTCAATGAGTTTGGAAGTTTACCTTCCTCTGCATTTTTTCTGGAAGAGTTTAAGTAGGATAGGTGTTAGCTCTTCTCTCAATTTTTGGTAGAATTCAGCTGTGAAGCCATCTGGTCTTGGGATTTTGTTTGCTGGAAGATTTCTGATTACAGCTTCAATTTCTGTGCTTGTGATGGGTCTGTTAAGATTTTCTATTTGTTCCTGGTTCAGTTTTGGAAAGTTGTACTTTTCTAAGAATTTGTCCATTTCTTCCAAGTTGTCCATTTTGGGGGCATATAATTGCTGATAGTACTCTCTTATGATCCTTTGTATTTCTGTGTTGTTAGTTGTGATCTCTCCATTTTCATTTCTAATTTTGTTGATTTGATTCTTCTCCCTTTGTTTCTTGAAGAGTCTGGCTAATGGTTTGTCTATTTTATTTATCTTCTCAAAGAACCAGCTTTTGGCTTTGTTGATTTTTGCTATGGTCTCTTTTGTTTCTTTTGCATTTATTTCTGCCCTAATAAAGCCTTTGACTGTGTGGATCACAATAACCTGTGGAAAATTCTTCAACAGATGGGAATACCAGGCCACCTAACCTGCCTCTTGAGAAATCTGTATGCAGGTCAGGAAGCAACAGTTAGAACTGGACATGGAACAACAGACTGATTCCAAATAAGAAAAGGAGTACGTCAAGGCTGTTATATTGTCACCCTGCTTATTTAACTTATATGCAGAGTACATCATGAGAAACGCTGGACTGGAAGAAACACAAGCTTGAATCAAGATTACCGGGAGAAATATCAATAACCTCAGATATGCAGATGACACCACCTTATGACAGAAAGTGAAGAGGAGCTAAAAACCCTCTTGATGAAAGTGAAAGAGGAGAGTGGAAAAAGTTGGCTTAAAGCTCAACATTCAGAAAACGAAGATCATGGCATCTGGTCCCATCACTTCATGGGAAATAGATGGGGAAACAGTGGAAATAGTGTCAGACTTTATTTTGGGGGGCACCAAAATCACTGCAGATGGTGACTGCAGCCATGAAATTAAAAGACACTTACTCCTTGGAAGAAAAGTTATGACCAACCTAAATAGTATATTCAAAAGCAGAGACATTACTTTGCCAACTAAGGTCCGTCTAGTCAAGGCTATGGTTTTTCCTGTGGTCATGTATGGATGTGAGAGTTGAACTGTAAAGAAGGCTCAGCGCCGAAGAATTGATGCTTTTGAACTGTGGTGTTGGAGAAGACTCTTGAGAGTCCCTTGGACTGCAAGGAGATCCAACCAGTCCATTCTGAAGGATATCAACCCTGGGATTTCTTTGGAAGGAATTATGCTAAAGCTGAAGCTCCAGTATTTTGGCCACCTCATGAGAAGAGTTGACTCATTGGAAAAGACTTTGATGCTGGGAAGGATTGGGGGCAGGAGGAGAAGGGGACAACCGAAGATGAGATGGCTGGATGGATGTGAGTCTGAGTGAACTCCAGGAGATGGTGATAGATAGGGAGGCCTGGCGTGTTGTGATTCATGGGGTTGCAAATAGTCAGACACGACTGAGTGAACTGAACTGAATTTTTGAGATTTATTTCTACTGTCTCTGGGGTTCTTCATTTCTTCCTTTTCTAGTTGCTTTAGGTGTAGAGTTAGGTTATTTATTTGACTTTTTTCTTGTTTCTTGAGGTATGCCTGTATTGCTATGAACATACCCCTTAGCAGTGCTTTTACAGTGTCCCACAGGTTTGGGGTTGTTATGTTTTCATTTGCATTCATTTCTATGCATATTTTGATTTCTTTTTTTATTTCTTCTGTGATTTGTTGGTTATTTAGCAGCGTGTTGTTCAGCCTCCATATGTTGGAATTCTTAATAGTTTTTCTCCTGTAATTGAGATCTATTCTTACTGCATTGTGGTCAGAAAAGATGCTTGGAATGACTTAAATATTTTTGAATTTACCAAGGCTAGATTTATGGCCCAGGATGTGATCTATCCTGGAGAAGGTTCTGTGTGCGCTTGAGAAAAAGGTGAAATTCATTGTTTTCATGTGAAATGTCCTATAGATATCAATTAGGTCTAGCTGGTCCACTGTGTCATTTAAAGTTTGTGTTTCCTTGTTACTTTTCTATTTAGTTGATCTATCCATAGGTGTGAGTGGGGTGTTAAAGTCTCCCACTATTATTGTGTTATTGTTAGTTTCCCCTTTCATACTTGTTAGCATTTGTCTTACATATTGTGGTGTTCCTATGTTGGGTGCATATATAATTGTTATATCTTCTTCTTCGATTGATCCTTTGACCATTATGTAGTGTCCTTCTTTGTCTCTTTTCACAGCCTTTGTTTTAAGCTCTATTTTATCTGATATGAGTATTGCTAATCCTGCTTTCTTTTCGTCTCTATTTGCGTGGAATATCTTTTTCCAGCCCTTTGGTTTCAGTCTGTATGTGTCCCTTGTTTTGAGGTGGCTCTCTTGTAGACAACATATATAGGGGTCTTGTTTTTGTATCTATTCAGCCAGTCTTTGTCTTTTGGTTGGGGCACTCAACCCATTTACATTTAAGGTAATTATTTATAAGTATGATCCCATTGCCATTTACTTTATTGTTTTGGGTTCGAGTTTATACACCCTTTTTGTGTTTCCTGTCTAGAGAAGATCCTAGAGCATTTGTTGGGGAGCTGGTTTGGTGGTGCTGAATTCTCTCAGCTTTTGCTTGTCTGGAAAGCTTTTGATTTCTCCTTCGTATTTGAATGAGATACTTGCTGGGTACAGTAATCTGGGCTGTAGGTTATTTTCTTTCATCACTCTAAGTATGTCCTGCCATTCCCTCCTGGCCTGAAGAGTTTCTATTGAAAGATCAGCTGCTATCCTTATGGGAATCCCCCTGTGTGCTATTTGTAGTTTTTCCCTTGCTGCTTTAATATTTGTTCTTTGTGTTTGATCTTTGTTAATTTGATTAATATGTGTCTTGGGATGTTTCACCTCAAATTTATCCTGTTTGGGACTCTCTGGGTTTCTTGGACTTGGGTGGTTATTTCCTTCCCCAATTTAGGGAAGTTTTCAACTATTATCTCCTCAAGTATTATCTCATGGCCTTTCTTTTTGTCTTCTTCTTCTGGGACTCCTATGATTCAAATGTTGGGGAATTTAACATTGTCCCAGAGGTCTCTGAGATTGTCCTCATTTCTTTTAATTGGTTTTTATTTTTTCCTCTCTGTTTCTACCATTCTATCTTTTACCTCACTTATCCCATCCTCTGCCTCCGTTATTCTACTGTTGGTTCCCTCCAGAATGTTTTTGATCTCATTTATTGCATTATTCATTATATATTGACTCTTTTTTTTTTTATTTCTCCTAGGTCCTTGTTAAACCTTTCTTGCATCTTCTCAATCCTTGTCTCCAGGCTATTTATCTGTAACTCCATTTTGTTTTCAAGATTTTGGGTCATTTTCACTATCATTATTTGGAATTCTTTGTCAGGTAGATTTTCTATCTCTTCCTCTTTTGTTTGGTTTGGTGGGCATTTATCTTGTTCCTTTACCTGCTGGGTATTCCTCTGTCTCTTCATCTTGTTTATATTTCTGTGTTTGGGGTGACCTTTCCATATTCTGGCAGTTTATGGAGTTCTCATTATTGTGGAGTTTCCTCGCTGTGGATGGGGTTGGACGGGTGGCTTGTCAAGGTTTCCTGGTTAGGGAAGCTTGTGTCGGTGTTCTGGTGGGTGGCGCTAAATTTCTTCTCTCTGGAGTGCAATGAAGTGTCCAGTAATGATTTATGAGATGTCAATGGGTTTGGTGTGACTTTGGGCAGCCTGTATACTGAAGCTCAGGGCTTTGTTCCTGTGTTGCTGGAGAAGTGGCATGGTATACCTTGCTCTGAATCTTGTTGGCCCTTGTGTGGTGCTTGGTTTCAGTGTAGGTATGGAGGTGTTTGATGAGCTCCTATTGATTAATGTTCCCTGGAGTCAGGAGTTCTCTGGTGTTCTCAGGATTTGGACTGAAGCCTCCTGCCTCTGGTTTTCTGTCTTATTATTACAGTAGCCTCAAGACTTCTCCATCTATACAGCACCAATGGTAAAACATATAGGTTAAAGATGAAAAGTTTCTCCACAATGAGGGACACCCAGAGAGGTTCACAGAGTTACATGGGGAAGAGAAGAGGGAGGAGGGAGATAGATGTGACCAGAAGGAGAAGAGGGGGAATCAAAAGGGGAGAGAGCAAGCTAGCCAGTAATCACTTCCCTATGTGCTCTCCACAGTCTGGATCCCTCAGAGATTTTCACGTAGTTATACAGAGAAAAGAAGAGGGAGAAAGGAGACAGAGGTGAGCAGGAGGAGAAAAGGGGGAAATCAAAAGGAGAGAGACAGATCCAGCCAGTAATCAGTTCCCTAAGTTCCCCACAGTCTGGAACACTCAAAGAGATTCACAGAGTTGGGTAGAGAAGAGAAGGGGGAGGGAGGAGATAGAGGCGACCTGGTGGAGAAAAAGGAGAGTCCAAAGGGGGAGAGAGCAGTCA
Organism: Redunca redunca; assembly: GCA_006410935.1. Classification (NCBI taxonomy): domain Eukaryota; kingdom Metazoa; phylum Chordata; class Mammalia; order Artiodactyla; family Bovidae; genus Redunca; species Redunca redunca. The sequence goes on from SJYQ01104745.1 coordinate 251,735, forward strand.
AGCCAGTAATCTCGTTCCCAAGTAAAAATGGGTACTAAAGATTGGATTCTTAAAGGTACAAAATTTATAACAAATACCAAAAAGCAAAGATTAAAAATCTAGAGTAAATGTAGGATTCTCAAAAATACAATATTAAAGAGAAAACAAATTTACAAAAATTATAAAACATATATATATGAAGTTTGTTTTAAAAAATAGGGTTTTTTTGTTTGTTGTTGTTGTTGTTTGCAAAGTAAAAAGCCTCTTGATGAAGATGAAAGAGGAGAGTGAAAAAGTTGACTTAAAGGTCAACATTCAGAATACGAAGATTATGGCATCTGGTCCCATCACTTCATGGGAAATAGATGGGGAAACAGTGGAAACAGTGTCAGACTTTATTTTTCTGGGCTCCGAAATCACTGCAGATGGTGACTGCAGCCATGAAATTAAAAGATGCTTACTCCTTGGAAAGAAAGTTATGGCCAACCTAGACAGCATATTAAAAAGCAGAGACATTACTTTGATGACTAAGGTCCATCTAATCAAGGCTATGGTTTTTCCTGTGGTCATGTATGGATGTGAGAGTTGGACTGTGAAGAAAGCTGAGCGCCGAAGAATTGATGCTTTTGAACTGTGGTGTTGGAGAAGACTCTTGAGAGTCCCTTGGACTGCAAGGAGATCCAACCAGTCCATTCTAAAGGAGATCAGTCCTGGGTGTTCTNGACATTCTCTGGTGTTGTTGTGGACAGTGTGGAGTCAGTTCATTTTCAGATAGTTCCTTGATCCAGCTTATACTTCTCAAGATCTATAAGCCCCTTCCTATGTAGTCGGTCCTAACTACAAGGTTTTAATCTACTGCACCTGTTACTTCCAAGGCGATTCCCTCTGTTTTAGCTTCTTTTGTTTGCTGGTCTCTTCAGTGTCTAATTTCCACCCTGACACAAGGGGGCGATGGTGGACACTTTTTTAGGCTCACTTGTTCAATCATGCTGTGGGGAGGGAGGAACACTGCAACAACACTGGCGTGTGCTCGCAGTGTCTTGGCCACACTGGGTTTACCCCCACTCACTGCGTATATGCTTTCCCTGTCTACACTGCTTAGGCTCTAGTTTGCTATGCCGGGAACTGTCTGAAGCTAGCCCTGGGCTGCATGCACCTCCCAGGTCTAAGCGGCTCAGGTTCAGGCACCCGGGTAGTCCTCAGAGGCACAGACTCGGTTGGGCCTGCATTTGCGCCCTTCCCAGGTCCAAGCAGCTCAGGTGATCAGGTGTTTGGGGAGCACAGTTGCTGCAACTTATCGCCTCCCCCATCCCTGCTGGTTGGTTTTCTGGGTGTACAATGGGCGCACTTTCTCAGGTGTGCCATGTGTCTCTTCTGGGGAGCTGATCTCTGGCTGCGACCCTCCCGGCAGATATTGACTATCAGGAATCCCAAGAAGTCTTGGCTAGCAACAAAGTCTGCTTGCAGTTTGGTAGAGGATGCCTCTCTGGGGCCGCGATTGCCCCTTGCTGGCTCTGGCCATCCTCCCCTGCCTGTCTCCAGCGGGGGATGGGCCCGTCTGCAGCCTGCTAGCTCTGCTCAGTCCTTTGTTCTGTGAGCGGGCCTGATGTCTTAGGTTAGGGCTTTTTCCGGGATAGCTATCCTACAGTCTGGGTTACTACCTCAAGTTAGTTCCCTCAGATTGCCCTCGGGGCATTCAGGTCCCGTCCTTACTCTAAGCACTGCAGTCCACGCCTCCCTGCCCAGCCCCCACTTGCTAGTGGCGGATGCGGGCCTCTGCGCCGCCTGCTTCTCCACTGGGAGTTACCCTTGGGCAGGTAATCTGTGGGTCTTAATTACTTATTTTTCCTCCCAGTTATGTTGCCCTCTGAGGTTCCAAGGCTCGCCACAGACTCACCAGTGAGAGTGTTTCCTGGTGTTTGGCAACCTCTCTTTTTTAAGACTCCCTTCCCACGACGGATCTCCATCCCTACCTCTTTCGTCTTTTTATCTTTTATATCTTTTCCTACCTCCTTTCGAAGACAATGGCCTCTTTTCTGGGTGCCTGATGTCCTCTTCCAGCATTCAGAAGTTGTTTTGTGGAATTTACTCAACGTTCAAATGTTCTTTTGATGAATTTTTGGGGGAGAAAATGGTCTTCCTGTCCTATTCCTCCGCCATCTTAGGACCAACCCCTGTTTTTGTTTTTAAACAAAATCCTACTCTCAAGGAAAATAGTTTCCCTTGAGAAGCTATCAGAGCCCAACTGATGTGAGGGAAGGGCAATGCTCAGCTCCAGCTCCTGCTTTTTATCTCCCTTAAGGGTGTAGGGGTAGGAAGCGGGGAAACACCTAAGAAGTTCAGAGCCCAAGAATACAGGCTCATTAATGACTGAAACCTAAGCAGAGAATTAAAGGATGCTTCTTCTCACCCCCATATCTTTACACCATATCATTCAGGTTCCTAATAACAGGGAGTCATATGGCAGGTAGCTGAATGTGTGTGTTAGTTGCTCACTCACGTCTGACTCTTTGTGACCCCATGGATTGGGGCTGACCAGGCTCGTCCCATTCATGGGATTCTCCAGGCAAGAACTCTGGAGTGAGTTGCCATTCCCTTCTCCAGGAGATCTTCCTGACCCAAGGATCAAACCTGGGTCTCCCACATTGCAGGCTGACTGTTGACCATCTGAGCCACTAGGGAAGCCTAATTGTGCTAAATTATTATCAGTTATCAGCCCCAATTGTTCGTGCTTCTGTGGTATTTTATGCCCACGCCAGGGTGTACGTTTCTCTGCCCCTTGACTTTGGGCTTGGCCATGTGACTTGCTTTGGCCAACAGGATATTAGTAAATAAGTGAAGACTTGAAACGTGCTCTCCTACAGTTGGTCTTGCCCTCCTGTGTTACCCCCAAGAGAAGAGTTTCCTTCTAATAGCTGCTGCTTCTTCAATCTGTTTGTTGTTGCTTAGTTGCTAAGTTGTGTCTGACTCTTTGTGACCCCCATGAATTGTAGCTTACCAGGCTCCTCTGGCCATAGGATTTCCCAGGCAAGAATACTGAAGTGAGTGCCATTTCCTTCTGCAGGGGATTTTCCCAACCCTGGGATCGAACCCATGTCTTCTGCAGTGGCAAGTGAATTCTTTACACTGAGCCACCAGGGAAGCCCCTTTGATTTGGAACCCAAAGCAAACACCTGTGAGCACACCTGAGCCTAGGCCACAAGCTGGAAACACATGCAGCTAACCTACCGCCAGAAACACATGCATCCAGCCTCCTGCCAGAAACACAAGCAGCCAGCCTCCTGCCAGAAACACATGCGGCCAGCCTTTAGCACAGCTAAAGACCAGCTGAGATCATCTAAACAACAACTGACAGGCAGGCCCATGAGCATAAAAATAAATGCTTGAGCTTTTTTGTGGTTTGCTTTGTGTTTTTGGCTATACTACATGTGGGATCTTAGCTCCCCCACCAGGGATATAACCTGCACTCCCTGAAGTGGAAGTGGGCAATGGCAATCCACTCCAGTACTCTTGCCTGGAAAAATCTCATGGACGGAGGAGCGTGGTGGGCTGCAGTCCATGGGGTTGCTAAGAATCAGACACAACTGAACAACTTCACTTTCACTTTTCACTTTCATGCATTGGAGAAGGAAATGGCAACCCTCTCCAGTGTTCTTGCCTGGAGAATCCCAGGGATAGGGGAGCCTGGTGGGCTGCTGTCTATGGGGTCGCACAGAGTCGGACACGACTGAAGTGACTTAGCAGCAGTAGCAGCAGCAAACAACCAGGGAAGTTCCAATAAATGCTTATTTTTCTAAGACACTGAGTTTTGGAGTATATATAATACAGCAAAAGTTAATAAAGAAGCTCGTAGCTAGAGGTGGGTTACTGCTACAACAGAAATGTAAAAACGTTTGGGACTGGGAAGCAAGTGGCCCAGAAACTGTTATAAGCTGGAAGATGATGACATGTGTAGTGGTAACATACTTGATAAAACTTCCACTATTTATTCAATATTGATAAAACTTTCAATATTTGATAAAACTATCTACTTGAAAGGCAGGTAATGTAACTAATGAACGGAGGACAAAGTTTTAAGCTGGACTGTTTGGCTGTGAATTAGCTGCTACTAGCTACGTTTTAAAGCCCTAGAGAAAAGACAGCTCTGAAATGAGCTGAGAAAAAACCTTGTCAGATTTTGAGCAGAGATTAGAAGGAATATAGAGGTCACAGAAATTGCAGAATAGGGAAAAGAAATTCAGTTCAGTTCAGTTAAGTTCAGTCGCTCAGTCATGTCCGACTCTTTGCGACCACATGAATCACAGCACGCCAGGCCTCCCTGTCCATCACCAACTCCCTGAGTTCACTCAAACTCATGTCCATTAAGTCCGTGATGCCATCCAGCCATCTCATCCTCTGTCGTCCCCTTCTCCTCCTGCCCTCAATCCCTCCCAGCATCAGAGT